>JAJJWW010009652.1:0-131315 GCA_023531295.1 Papaver armeniacum | reverse complement strand
TTAGAAGTTGTAGAAAACTTCTATTTATAGGCTTCAATATTCTCCAAATCTTCTAAGGAGTAGAATCCTTTTCCTTTTGTAATTCAATTTCCAAATCCAAGCTTTTCTCAACTCTTCCACCTTCTCTTTCCAAATTTGAGTCCAATTCTCCATCCACCCTAGCCCAAGTCTTCACACCCATGAAATCCATAGAAAATTCTCGCTGAATTTTTGGCTCGCCGGAAAATCGGGATTGTGGCGGAATCCTAGCTGAATAGGTCGCCACTACCACCTCGAAAATTTGTCGCCGGAGAATATTCGATCAATACTCCGGCCAACACCGTTAGGACTAACGGTCAAAAGGGTCAACTGTCACCAACAAGAAGGTCAATGGGCCAGAGGAGGAGTGAATGAAGTCGCCATTTGATTCAATTGATCGGTCTTATCGGGGTGAGTTGAGTCGTCCGACTGGTTCCCTGATCGGCCATCGACTCGCTCGGGATCGATCATCGCGGCCACCGGTTAACTAATCGAATGGAAAATCGGCCGAAGTTCCGTTTACTCACATAGATTTTCCTGTGCCAAATTCCTACTGTTCTAGCTCCATTTCCCGCACAACTTATCATACATCTATACAAGCCATTCCTGGGCCTATTCATTACATACTCTCCATTTTATAACACCCTAAGCTCGCTTCATAATCTTCCCTGAATGCCACACATTATAACGGTTAACTTCATGTCGTTCACTGTGTCAATTCCTCCATTCAAGTCCATTCTCCCGCTAAAACCCATTCACAAAGAATAACTTCTTTTACGTGTTCTTCAATCCACGAGACCCATCTCACAAAGACCACCACCTTCAAGACTCCACCATATCATCTGCAGCTGGTTCTTGACAGCGCCACTATCTTCACAGATTCAACTCCCCTGGCAGCTTCAGTCGTTCTTCCATTCCTCCCTGCAAACATCTCAGAACTCATACAAAAACCCATTGCATCACCAGCCTCAGCTTAGATAGAGCACTGACCCATTCTTTCATTATTCCAGAACCCATTGCTACCAAAATCTGCTCAATTATTCAACCAACATATCCAGTGAACTCCCAACTTTGTAATCCAATTTCTCATCATCAAGTTCATCTTCTTAATCCCCTGAACAAGTCGAACCCATTTTTATTTGTGTATTCACAATTTCAATTCTCTTGATACCCCTCTGCTCAAACTTCAACAAAGGCGTAATCATCTCTATCTTCTCGATTCATTCACCCCTTCAATCTGCTTCTCTCTCGCTCGATTCAAGAACTCATCTCTGATTCATCTGCTGCTTCAATCCAATTTCTTCGAACTTCATCACCATCTCAAGATTTAAACACAAACCCCCCGAGATCCATCACTCGATTCGATTATGGCCCATACTCATATCGAATCGTCTTTCTTTCGGTTTACTCGGCGCGCGTCTCAATCTCGACTCATACAACATCGAACCCTAATTTCTTCGGGTTTCGATCTACCACGCAATACTTGCTCACTTTCGCCTCGATCTCCTCTAGGTGCTCTCAATTTCGTCTCAATTTACGAAACAAATTAACGGCGGCCATGGGCTGCCTCAGGTGAAAGGGGAAGAGAGAGTAAAGAAGAGAATGAAAGAAATATCTTAGGGTTGTAATGATTTGGGTGTATATTTGCACCCCCGGTGATAAGGACCACCCCTCTCATTAGATAAGGGATACCCCAGGGATAATTACACCCTCTGATGAATGATAAGGGGGTACCTGAGTGACAACCCCCTTAGTCTTGATTGGGCCTGCTTTAGTACTCCTCAAATTGGGTTGCCCCTTAACCTCATCTGGGCTCCATACATCAATCGCTGTAAAATGACCTTTTTGCCCTTTTGGCTCAAACTGGGTGATTTCTTCTTCTTTTCCTCCGTGCGACTCCATAGTAGCTATAAAACTCAAAACAAGCGTAAAATACATAATTTACAAGAAAAATAGCAAAGAAAGCATAAACTCTATATAGTAAATACGGTGTATTTTACACCTATCACCAATACGCGCAACGTCGGAGGTTCACATTCCGTGAATTTATCTTTGGAGTTTGTGAACCGAAACAAATTTATTACGGGGTACTTAAGTCCGCGTACCCGGTATGCATACTTAAGTGGGTTATTTTCTAACAACGATTATTCGTGAACTTAAACTTATATAAACTAGGAATGCATACTTGCAAACCGTGGCTATAAAGTTCGTGATTGATTCGAGTGAATCAAATCGTTTTTGCTTCAATTGTTTCTTATATACTTCTATGAGATCTAAGCATTGAAAAATTCTATAACTAATTCTCTTGAGTCATTTGAACTAGTTATGGTGAAGATGAATATATTTGATATGAAAGTGCTCATATGGCTAACCATTTGGTTAACTACCGTTGAACCAACTAAGTGTACATGTTTAGGTACGGTTACACAAACTTAAATAAACGTGCATTTTATTTTTGTGTAACAAGCTAAGTTCGATCTAACGATTGAAAGATATTAGCTTGAATCTAATCGGGTTTTCATCTAACGGTGAATATTGAATGCTTTGTTACCAAGGTAACTTAGATTGCAAACCACGATTTGAAAGACTATATAAAGGAGAACTCTAGCAATGGGAAACCTAATCCCCACACCTTCGTGGGTGATACTAGTTGTATTAGCTAGAGTCGATTCTCCTTTAACCTTAGGTTTCTATCGAGACCACATGGGTTAACGACTTGAAGACTTCATTGGGATTGTGAAGCGGACAACTATCTTCTCTCGTAGTTGTGTGATATGATCTTGTTGTTTCTATCGTACTTAGTACAATCGTAAGATTGGTTTGTGATTGATTTCTCCGATAGACAAGATATAAAAGAAGTCACAAACATCTTCGTGTCATCGTTTGTGATTCCGCAATATCTTCTTTCGCTAGTCGATTATGATTATTGTGAGGTGATTGATAATTCTAGGCTGTTCTTCGGGAATATAAGTCCGGGTTATCAATTGGTTATTGTTCACCTAGATTTATCAAAATACGAAACAAAAACTTGTAGGTATTTCTGTGGGAGACATATTTATCTATTACCGTAGACTTTTTTAAATGTGATACTGATTTGTTTATTAAAGTCTTCGACTTTGGGTCGTAGCAACTTTTAGTTGTGGGTGAGATCGCTAAGGGAATCAAGTGTGTAGTATCTTCTTCGGGATCGAGAGACGTAAGGGAGCGCAACCGTGTACCTTGGATCGCCAGGGATTGATTGGGGTTCAACTACAGATCCCAGACCGAAGTTAGTTTGTAGTAGGCTAGTGTCTGTAGCGGCTAATACGATGTGTGTTCAATATGGACTAGGCCCGGGGTTTTTCCCGCATTTGCGGTTTCCTCGTTAACAAAACTTCTGGTGTGTCATGTTAATCCTTTTCCGCATTATATTTGGTTATATAATTGAAATATCACAGGTTGTCGCGCCGAATCAATCAATTGGGAAATCCGACCTTTGGTTGTTGATTGAAAATTGATTGATACTTGAACATTGGTCTTTGGTACCGTTCAAGTTAATTTCTCTTGTGTTCAATTAGACTCACGATTTCTATTTGCTTGAGTAAGTATTGAATCGATAAATTGAGATATAACTCCTTGATATACTTCTATTAAGATTGAGTCTGACTGTCTAGTTGATTCTCTTAAAAGTATATTGGAGTTTTTCCATACAGATTGCTAAAGATATATTGTGTTTGGTTGTTAGACCCCGCTTTTTCAAAAGTATTCCAACACTTGAGCGTTGAATTTCACCACGACTATTGATAGCTCATGCAATACTATTTTGTATAGGTAGTTGATGTGCAGAAGGATGGTGACTAAGGTAGAATTGAAAACACAGTGGAGATTCAAATGTATTGTTTTTAAGTAATTTCATCAAATGTCACATTGGTTTAGATCTGTTGTGGATCAGACCACAAATAAAAGGGTTTTAAGATTTTACCACAATCTAAGTACATAAAATGACACTTGAGATTTTGCTGATTTGATCTTTGTATATTTTTTTTCTACGTCAATGTTGGTTATTTTCCTGACACCAACTTTTGATTTGATTTTTGTCGTTTTATTTCTTGTCTTTTCCATGCTTCATGGTCGAGATTTTTTACTATCTGGTTTGAAGTGTTTGAATGGGCCCAAATTTGATGACTGGATATGAACTTCCTTAAGGCATTGGTCAGGCCGATGTTCTCTTCTCATGTCATTATCTATTAACATAAGCCATCAAATAAGAGGAACGATCATTCCAAACTCTTGCACTACTTTTAAAACTCTCTCACTATGCAATTATCGCATCACGTACATAGTAATCAGTGATGAAAAAGATGATTTCCACCACGGAGTCAGGTTGCCATAGTATTCGTAGGAATAAATTGCTTAAGATTCTAAAATAGTTTTTCGGGCTAGTGAAAAATCCATACCATATTAGGTTTAGTGAAAAACATAAATTAGATATTGTGTTGCATGTGCCAATTTAAAAAGAAAAAAGATAGTTATTCGATTAAATTGTATGGTTGTTTTTGTACATTGTCATGGGTATAGGTAGTATAGTACATCATCGACTAACTCGTAGAAAACTAAATTCACTAAAGTTTGCAATATGGAAGAAGAAGACAAGTTTAACTCGGCGTCACTTCTAAATAAAAAACCCATAAAATCTACCAACTTACACTTATCTAATGCATCAATTCATCTGAGAGTGTAGTCCTGAGATTGGCCATGTTGTCGAGCAACTAATGTTCCTACCGAAACAACCTATGTACGTACCCCCAACTTACTCTTATAATGTTATCTAAAACTCACCTTCTAAAATTGAAGTCTTTTTCATGTTCTAGTCCCTCCACCCTCTCCCTTTTCCCTCCTTATCATTTGTATTTTACCCATATAATTCTTGACTCCACTATAATCCTATTTTCAAGAGAAAGAAACCTTGGTATTTGTAACTCTGAAGGCTCGGGAGATGTTCAAGAAGAGTGACCGTTGTATTATTCTTAATTACCTACTACTTCTTGATCATCCTCCCAATAATAAAATAACTCATCAGCATACATGTCCTAGGAATCTTCAATTTCTCTTGAAAGATCGAATTGAAGTCTTATGATCTTATCTAAAAACCCACCTTCTAAAACTGAAGTATTTTTTTCTTGTTATAGTTTCTCCACCCTTTCCATTTTTCCTGCTTATCATTTCTAAGTATTCTGCCCCATTAATTCCTACCTCCACTACTATCATGTTTTTAGGCGAGATGAAGTGTGGTATTCGTACCTATGAAGGGTCTGGATAAGTGAAAAAAGAGTGATTGATGTATTCTACTTGAAAGCAAACACAAGAAATTATATTCTTCTAAAAAGTCGAGTAAGGAACAAAAACAATCATTCTTCAATACAAATGTTCAAAATATACAAATGTTTTCATTCTTCAATACAATATTGCTCGGCACGTGCATACGCACCTGCAATCCGGAAACGGTGCCCATCAATGTTTTCATAGGGCAGAATTTATCGCTTTTATACTTTTATATGTGTTTAAGCTTTAATTGAAAATTACTTGTATAGTCTCACTTTTTATTTACAAAACACAATTGCGTGGGCATGACAAAAGGGGCAACTGCTACCCAAAATCTTGATCATGCATACACCAAAACATGATTGAAAGATGATGAGAGTTTTTAAAAATGGGATCTGATTTTCTAGAGAGATCTTTTAGGGCAGAAATATCTATTGGGCCCACCGTAAGTTTTCAATAACCAATACACGGTTTTATTGGTTCTTTTACTTTTTTTTTTTTTTTTTTTTTTGAAGCATATCCTCTCTTTTACTATTTGATAATTCCAATACACAGTAGGTGAACCAATGCATTTTTTTACATCGTTTTTAGATGGTCAATAGTCCAAACTATCCCTAGTTAATACCAAGAATGTATATTCATTCATATACTTGATACGGGCAAAATGGGTAACAAAAATTGCAGCTTCAACTAAAGGGAGTTACCTTTATAGAATATAGAATAGATGTATTAGATTGTAATACATGATCAGTAAATAAAAATGTAAACTAGAGAAATAAAACAACTTTAGAATACAACCAACTTAAAATGTAGTAATAATATTATTATTTTTGAAATGTTAGTCACATGTTTGTTATATTTTAATAATTAAAGAAGGATAGACATATCCGTTTAATATTAACAATATCTATTTTTATATATCTTTTATCTAACTCATAACTATCACCATCTGTTAAAGACGCTGAAAACCCATCTTTTATCATCTTCCCTTTTATTTCTTGATTATATATTTTAATTTAATATTTCTTTATGTATGTATCAAATAAAGTTTGAACCACATTAACTTATTATTATTTTTCTTACCTAATCAAATTATTTGATTTAAATAAATCTCCAATATGTTGAAAATCATCGTCAGTAAATTTTGGATTAGACACCAAACCAACTACCTCTTGATTCTGAAAAGGAAAAAAATTATCATTAACAAACCTAAACAAAGGAAATTTAAACAGTAAATGACATTCCTTTTTTTCTTACCAAGTATTACGTGATTCCATTCTCTACTCACTTAATCTAATCTTATTTCTTAATTCGTGTAATTTTTAATCGGGTCATTAAGATAAAAAGATATTTAAAGGAATAACAAACATATCCCCTTGGAAATCAACATTTACCATTTTTTAAACGATCAAGGTAACAAAAATTAAGTTGTATTATTCTTCCTGTTTCCTTAACAAATATGATAATCTTATCAAAATATATATGGAAGTTATTCTTATTTTTTTAATTTAACTCGGAGTGAATTCCCAAAACAAATCCAATCAAAATGCCATGGAAAACCTAAAACAATTATAGTCTATTTAAAAGATAAGGGGAGAAATCAAATGCCATGGGCAATCAATCGATCGGCAAGACAAAGAAATCAACAACTACCGAATTTAATTCGACTAGTGAATCACTAGAAAACCTAAAACAAGATAAAGATTCTAATCACCTATTTCATTAATAATTTTACTCTATCATCAGCTTCATCTGCCTTATCAGGAAGTACATGAATTTCCTTATCATTGTCGCAATCCAAACCTAAGTTTCTCACTGCAAAATCAACATCAACGGAAAAAAATGATCAACAAAAATCAACAACTAACGAGTTTAAAAAAACCGGTGATTCTTAATGGTCTAATGTGAATTAACTTCATCTTCATTGATTTGAACACAATATAGGATTCTGATTACCTATTGAACCCAACAACTTCATCTCCATTAGCAACAATCTCTCGGTGTTTCTCCCTCTTCTTCTTCTTCTTTCTTCCTAAAACAAGATATGGATTTTGATCACCTTTTTCACCGATAACATCTTCTCCATTATCATGTTCGTTGGCTTCATCAAGAAGTACTTTAGTAATCTCCTTATCATCATAATCATAATCAATTTATTTCAGTGCAAAATCAACATCAACAACAACAACAAAAAAAAAAAAAAAATCAACAACTAACGAATTTAACAATTAGTGATTCTGAACTAACTTCATCTTCATTGATTTGAACACAATTAATAAAGAAAAACCTAAAACAAGATAAGGATTCTGATCACCTATTGAACCAACAACTTCCTCTCGATTAGCAAAAAGCTCTCGGTGTTTCTCCTCTTCTTCTTCTTTCTTCCTAAAACAAGATATGGATTTTGATCACCTTTTCACCGATAACATCTTTTCCATTATCATGTTCATTGGCTACGTCGGAAGTACTTTAGTAATATCCTTATCATCATAATCAAAATCAATTTGTTTCACAAAAATCTACATCAACAACCAAAAAAAAACAACAACAACTAAATCTAATTTAACAAATAGTGATTATGAACTAACTTCATCTTCATTGATTTGAACACAATTAATAGAGAAACACCTAAAACAAGATAAATATTTTGATCACCTATTGAACCAACAACTTCCTCTCCATTAGCAGCAAGCTATCGATGTTTCTCCTTCTTCTTTAATGAGCGTTTTTCTGCTTTCTTCTTCTTCTTTAATGAGCTTTTTTCTTCCTTATCATTCTGTTGTTGATTCTTAGAGAATACAACCAACTTAAAATCTAGTAATAATATTTTATTTTATTTTTTGATATGTTAATCGCATGTGTGTTATATTTTAATAATTAAATAAGGATAGATATATCCGGTTAAAATTAACGATATCTATTTTTATCTTTTATCTAACTCAAAACTACCAAGATAAATTAAAGATATTGGAAACCCATCTTTTATCATATTCTCTTTTATTTGTTGATTTTATATTTTAATATTTATTTATGCATTGATGTATGTATATTAAATCAAGTTCGAACCTCATTAGATAATTATTAATTTTCTTACCTAATCAAATTATTTATTTGAAGGAATATAGACATATCCCCCCGGGAAACCATCATTTACCATGTTTCAAACGATCAAGGTAACAAAACTTAAATTGTATTATTCTCTCTGCGTCCTTAATAAATATGACAATCTTGCCAAACGTATATGGAAAAATTTCTTGTTTTTCTAGTATTTGATCACATTTCTCCTTCGTCTTCTTATTCTTTTATGTAACTTTCAAATACAGTTTCTAAAAAGTTTAACGGATGGTAGGATCTCAATCTTTTCTAATTTAATTTGGGAAAATTACGCATATAAAGTAACTATTTAATGATTAATTATCTATTTTTCTTTGCATCAAAAAAATTAACGGTCCCTTTCGGAATTTGTTCTAAATTCTAATCATGTTGGATGCTAACAAAATTTGATAAGACAAATTTTAACCTACCCATTTTGTAGCATTAAGAACGAATTCCTAGTTTTTTGAAGAAACCATCTAACTCAAAACCAATTGGCAATGAGTGGAGAGGTCGTAAGGATTATAAACCACATGATCTTAGATAACCCAGACAATGTGAGACTAATAATCTCAACACGTCCCCTCACGTGTAACCTCGTTGGGTCTAATACTTGGAAAATTAAATCGGGTAACGCGGAGTAAAGGCGCGGTCAAATGACTTGTCGCAAACAGCCTGCTCTGATACCATGTTAGATTATGGGCATCCAACTCAAAATCAATTGGAAATGAGTGGAGAGGCCCTAAGAATTATAAACCGCAGGATCTTAGATAACCCAAACAATGTGGGACTAATAATCTCAACAATATGAAAATAACCTTGGCAATTGGCATCTAAGAAAGAGCGTGTTCTATGCTTTATACATGAGAAACTCCGAATATTTTGCTACTCTCGTATATAATACACTTGTCGTCAAAATCTCCAAAACGTACTCCTTTTATGCTTTTGTTGATAATGCAGTTTGCAAACATATCCAAACAAAAAGTTTTATTCGCGAGATGTATTTATGTTTCACAAAATTTTCCGTAAAGTTGGATTATTGTTAGTCGAGTTCGCAAATGGATTATTAAGTTTTACATATACATGTTTGACTGTGAAGACTTCATTTGTAATTAATGACCATCTCGTTTTATCTTGTTTAAATTTCCCACTATCATCACAATATAACCTAATCCTTGCTAGTTTTTTTACCATGTAAGGTTTCAACATTCTTTCAAGAAGTTCAATTTTCCACTTCTTAGTGTTCGATCAATAAGTTTGAACACAAGTGTGATATTGTAACGGACCGTAAGAGTTCCATTCCATAGGGTTCCATTTCAACCCATTCGGTGGCGAGACTCCGCACGCCACTAAAAATAAAATTTCATACAAAAAATTTCAAAATCAAAATCCCATACCATAAACATACAACATCCGGTACTGCCAAAATACTGCCAAAATTACACCAATGCAAAGAGACTAAACCACTATAGGTAAAGCAAAGAGTTCCAAAGTCAAGTGGAAAAAAAAACAAAGAGAAAGAGAAAAAAATAATCCAAGGCTTCGACAGATTATGGCTTAGAACAAGAATCCACAACTAAATTTAATTTTTCTTGAAAAATATGTACTTACATGCTAAAAACAGGTACACAAACGAAAAATAAATAAAGGGCAACAAAAAGGTAGATCAGCAGACACCCTAGAGGCTTACTAATCTTTTTATAGAAAAAAAAAAATTTAAGTCCCGATCATGTTTCGGACGCAATTTAAAACAATAACAAGCATACATGAACAATTTTCAAATATATACTTCCAGCACATTTGGATTAACTAGATTAGATAAGTTCAAAAGAACATGAAGTAGAAAACAAAATAAGGATACAACAGACTGAAACCATACACTTTAAACCACAAATATGATTCTAGAGTCCTATGAACTATATACTCAAAGTACAGATACATAGCAAGTATACATATTTTCAACATAGGGCAGCATTTCAAAATTCCACTACTACCCAGAGTTCCTTAGTTCGGCAATATCAAATGGCACGTCCATATGGGAGAAATATTAAAAAAGCCCATCCATGTCTGAACCATTACAACTTAACTGTCCTTAACAACATTATATCTCAACAATTTACTATTTGTGGATCAATTGAAAATTTTCCATGCAAATGATTTTATCACTTGGGAATGTTTCAAACATCATAAGAGAGAAATTCAGGAGTTCTGATATTTCTGCTAAGGATAAGTTGGAGAACCAGTTCGCAAACCATGGATATTTGAGTTTCATAAATACGAGAACGTTAGTGAACTCGTTCGCAAACCGTAATTCAGTTGGGTACAGTTCAGAACCGTGGTGAACTGGATTTGAAGTTGGTATAATAGGATAGCAAATGGCGAACCCGGTTCACGAATCGCAGTCAACTGAGTTCGAAAGTCTAGTAGGGTTGGCGAACCCAGTTCATGAACCGTAACACCCTGGCTCATGAACAAGCCTTATGGTTCACGAACCATTCTACCAACTATACCCAAAAAAAATTAACAGATGCTCAAAGATTTTTTTTTTTAATATGTTTAGTATTGATACAACTCTCTTAAAAGATTCTAAGACTTCATTGATTACTTAAACACTTATGTGTGTGTATTCCATGATTAAATTCTTAGGTGTTTGAATGAACATCAAATTTCTTTTAGTTTTTTGGCTAACTTTCCAAATCGAACTAGTCATTATATACAGTTCTGAATCGGACCACAATGTATATTATTCTATTGTATATTCCGATAAAATAGTTTGTTTGATTTTCAAGTTAATTTAGCTTGAATTCTAAGCAACCCATGGTCTTGAAAAACTACAAATAGAGATGATCTTTCAACTGGGAAAATCAATCTGTGACACTTTGTTTCCTCGTTAATTCTGGAGTCGTCCTCTCTTGACTTAGGTTTCCTCTGAGAAACTCAATTAGATCTACGATTGAAAGACTTTGCTTTTGGGATTCGTGAATCCAGGTCCGATTATCTTTACCTTGATAGTTCTTGTATTCGATCTTGTTTGTTAGGCCAAGCACTATGGTGCAGGCATCCCTTCCCTATCCCTCAAATAAATGGAAGGGATATCACAAGGAAGGCAACCTCACTATGGTGCCATTTTCCCCCTTCCCTACACGATACGGAAACTCAGCAGCCGTATGAATAGTGCTATATGGCTAGTGAGTTTCCTTTTTTTTCCAGTTTTTTTTTCCAATAGGTATATTTGTCTAGGTAAAAAAAGATATTTTAGAGTAAAGAAAAGATCTGATCCACTTTGCCTTGTAGGGATATAGGAGATCATAGTGGATGCATTTTTAGGTTTTTCCCTACATACGAGGGATAGGGTAGGGAAAAGGGGCACATAAACTTGTTAATCGCTGATTTGCTTGGTTGACCAAGAGTCTTACTCATCCAACCATTCACTTTATGTTCTATTTTTTTAATACTACCATTAAATATTTTTAATTTAGATTTATTTATGAAAATAAAAGCCCCTAGCTTTAGGATTTTTTGTTTTTTTATAGACAATCTTATGAGTGTTTCTTTATGTTTAGGGCGTACTTTTTTACTGAAAAATAACCCATATTTTTTGAAATTCATTATTTGACTTGAATAAGCTAAATATCTAAATAATGGTTATCAAATGCTTACAATTAACCAAATCTTCCCTAATTAAATGGAGGTAGTTGTCTGCGAAGGATAGATGATAAATAAGAGCAATGTTGCTAGAAAGTTCAATTCCTTGTATCTGCTTGATTAGCTCGCAAGAACATGATAACCTAAAAACTACCTCCATACGACTCAAGAAAAGATAAGAGCATAAGGGATTTCCTTGTCTTAAGCCATTTGAAGTTTAAAAGTTTCAACATCATGACCATTCCAAAGGACACAAATAGATGTAGTTGCATTGATGCATTAGGCCACACCACCATCATAAAAATCAAAGGATTTTGGAGGCATGCATAAGAAATGACCAGTTGACCCTATCGAATGCCTTCGACATGTCGGTTTTGATTCCAACGTTGCATGTTTTCTTCCTACTTTTCTGGAATAGTTATGTTGTCTAAAAATTTTCTTGAAAATAAAAATGTAGTTGCAAAGGTAAGATGAGTTTATCTGGTTAAGTTTTAGCCAATTGGTCAAGATCTCAGAGATTAATTTATATGGTATATTACACAAACCAATTGGTCCGAAATCGATTGGTGTTATAGGCTGTCTAGTTTTAGGAATTAAAAATAGAAAGATTTTTTTTCAAATTTGAGTTTAAGATTTTAGTTTTAAGAAAATCATGAATTACTAATACCACCTAAAACCTATCAATTCTCAATTGTATTTGAATAAGCTAACTGCAAAACAATCAGAGCCCAGTGCTTTACTTGATTTCATGTTCTTAAGAGTTGAGAATATCTCATCAGCCAACCAAAGGGATAGCATAAGCATGGAGTTGTCATCAGTAAAATTCGAATAATGCCGATAAAAGGAAATTTATTTAATTTTTATAAAACCGCACACAATACATTTTAGCTGTAATATGGTATTTTATTGGACGAGTCTACTCTCAAGTCTCGAGTCTTTTAACCATGGGTAGCTTTGATTCAAGACACAAACTCAAATCATCTCGAGGTTAGCTGGATTTGAGCCATAACAGTAAGCAATGCACAAACACTTGGTCAGTGATCCTCCTTCACACCCTATCCAATTTATCAAATCAAACAATTTTAGGACTCCTAGTAATTTTTCATAACAACACCCTTAAGAAAAATAATGCGGCTTGAGGTTTCTAAACTCGGCTTACTTAGGATCTGTCCTACTTTTCCATGACATTTCTTTTTTGCTCTCACAAAGTGTTGATCCAAAGAAAGTTTCTCTAAACCTCACAAGGTTTTACGCAATTGATTCCCTTAGCTGATGTCCTTTACATCCTAAGAGTTGCTACATCCAAAGTGAGGACTTTTGATACCAAATAACAATCTTCGTCTAACAGATAAGCCTATTTTATTTTCGTCTAAATCAAAGATCAAGGGGAGAAAATCTGTTCTTGCAATAGACAAAGCTAACAAACCTCACAATCCAGAACACTTGCACTCGCTTAGATGAGAAGCCTGAATCTTTTACCACCTCACAAGAACAATATTCGAAAGATCAATTAAGACCAGTTTTTATATATCTATTTTAAGGAATCACAAAGTCTGAGACGACGAGAACTTTGCGGTTACTATCTATCTTCCCTGAAAGAGATTACGAAAACCTTGATAAAATAAAAACAAGATTAGATACACGAACTATCAAGATAAAAATAGTCAGGCATGGCTTCATGAATTCCCAAAGCGAATTCTTCCAATCGTAGACCTAATTACGTTTCTCAGAAGAAACTTAGGTCAATAAAGGATGACTCTATAATTAACTAGGAAACAAAGTTTCATAGATTGATTTTCCCAGTTGAAAGAGCATCTCTATTTATAGCCTTCCAAGACCATTAGTTGAGAATCAAGAAAACTATTTTCTCGAAAAATACAATAGAAGAATATATATTGTGGCCCGGTTACATAACCATGTATAATGACTTATTCGATTTTCCAAGTTAGCCAAAGAAATAAAAGCAATTTGATGTTCATTTAATCATCAGAATTTAATCATGACATACACGCACACATAAGTGTTTAAGTGATCAATGAAGTCTTAGAAACGTCTAACAGAGTTATAGCAATACTGAACATATTTAAGAAAATTAGTCTTTGAGCATTTGCTGAAAATCTTATTGGACATTGGTAGAACGGTTTATGAACCGTAAGGCTTGTTCACAAGTTAGGCTGTTATACGGTTCGTGAACCGGGTTTTTTCAACCCTACTAGACCTCCGAACTTAGTTGACTCGCAAACTGCTAACCTATTATACAAACTTCAAATTCAGTTCACAACGGTTTGTGAACTGTATCCAACTGAATTTACATTTTGCGAACTGGTTAGCCAACCTACCCTGGGAAGAAATATCAGAAGTTCTAAATTTCTCTCTTATGGTGTTTGAAACATTCCCAAGTGATTAAATCATTTGCATGGGAAATTTTTAAATGATCCACAACTTAATTCACAAACAACATATTGCTTAGAACTAATATACTTAAGGACCGTTGAACATTTTTGCTAAAATCATATTTCGATATTTTTAACAAGACAATCTTGACTCAAACTCTTCTTTGTAAATCTATTAGAAGTCATACGACATAGTCTCAACAGATATAAGGGTAAGATAGTGATTACAGTAGAATGGTTCAGTTTTCACATACCTGATACGGAAGTTATCAAAATATCTTCGTCAAATGTCAGTCTTCGAAGGTGATCTCTTGGACTCAACTACCAACTTCTAACCTAGTCCAAGACTTGACTTAGTAGACTAGAAATCAAGATATAGTTTTGATCATCTAATATTGATAACAAGCTTGAGATAGCAAAACTTGTGGGTTCAACCGAGCATTGCTCTAACATTTAAGCCCTGACTAATGCATTTCACAATCTAGGAAGATCCATCAGATTTTTTAGAAAGCGAAGCATGAGTTCTTTTAAGGTGTTTTCCTTTAAGAATTGATTCCCACAGGGTGTTTGGCTCAGAAGCTAGTCTCCAAACCACTCTAGAAATCATGGCTTAGGTTGCCTTATTGGAATTTCTAAACCCCCAACCCCATACTAATAGAGTTGTACAAAAAAATATCAAGATTTTAAATAAACACCCGAGATTTTGTTGTTTATTGTTTTTGGTTGAATAAAACAACCCATTTGAAAAAAGGCGTTGAAGACAACATAAACTTGTTAATCACTGATTTTCTTGGTTGAGCAAGAGTCTTACTCATCCAACCACTCAATTTATGTTTCATTTTTTTTAATAATGCCATTAAAGATTTTCAATTTAGATTTATCTATAAAAATAAAAGCCCCTAAGTTAGTATCTTTAGGATTTTTTTTTTTTTTAATTTTTTTTTTTTTTGACAATCTTATGAATATTTTTTGATGTTCAGATGAACTTTGTTACCGAAAAATAGCCCGCATTTTTCGAAATTAATTAATTGACCTGAAGCTAAGCCAAAAGTCTAGATAATGGTTAATCGGTAGGCTGGTAAAAGTGTATTGCCTACAACTTATACCTAGTGCACAAGTGCCTATTGGAGGCAGGAAGTAAGTACAGTCGATCCACGAGAGAGATGGAGTGTGTACTTGATCTCAAGGCTTCCTAACCGATTTCTAACAGGAGAGTAACACAAATATTCGTTGTCGATACGACTAAATGGTGTGTGATAGCAATTCTAAGACAACAGTGTAACAATTAGATTGTAAGCAATTTGGAGAACACTAAGGTAGTTGATTCCACCACCTGACCCTATGCTAAGGCAATTCAACTAAGGTTGTGTTCTTGTATCTTCCCAAGGAAGATTCTAAAGAATGATGTATCAACTAATTTTACTAATTCCCCCTAGTATCAACTCGTCTTCTTACAAAGACAGCTTGATCATAGGTTCCTTGGTCAAGTAGCTAAGAATCATTCCTTTCATATTAAGCACAAATCTTCTTCCATGGAAGTCTCAAATGAAGAATTTATTAACCTCTTTATCTAATTCTCCCCTAGTATTGGCTGTCTTCTTACAAGACAGCCAATCACAGGATAATTTGATCAATTAGCTAACTATACTCCTATCTCAATCAAGCACAGCAACAACAACAACATGAATATGAATTACTCAACATATTATCAAGGGTTTCAACAACACCCTAGTAAAATAAATTAGAACATAACCAAATGAGTTAAAACACAAATTAAACTAAGGTTGGTGCACTGGCTAAGCCAGGCATGCTTTTACATCACACTGTTCTTCTCTATTTATACATGCAAACCCCAAATTTACTTCTAACATTCAAACTCGGAATTAAATGCAAACCCACTCACCCAAAACCTCTGAATTGCTGTCCCCTCTGCTAATTCGTCCCTGCATCTCCATTAATTTGATGTTCCCCTAATGTTTACGAAACCCTAACCCTAACTCTTTCTATCTCAACCTTAGCTTCTAGGGTAAGGAGATATGAAAGAGATAGAGAGCAATTAGGAGGTGGCGAAGGGCTACTGCGCTCGTCAAGTGGCTACTGTGGTGTCTGGGAAGAAGAAGGTGGTCAGGCAGAGGGCTCTGGCCTCGCCATGGTCTGGGAGAAGAAGGATGGAGCTCTGGGTTTTCGGTCGGCGAAGAGAGAAAGAAAGAGAAAGTGAGGTTGGGTCGATGGGTGAAGATATAGGTGGCTGTGGTGTGAAGCGGGAGCATCGAGAGTTGATGTGAGGGAAGGAGCGACCGTTGGATGCTACGATAGAAATCTCAATGGCTCAGGGTGAATCGGGCTGTGGACTCGGGTTATGGGCCGGGTCTTGGATAGCTCAAGCCCATGTCTTGAAAATGGGTTGCTACTTGTTGAGTTGCAACTGACGCGCGCGCGGGCTTTGGCTTCCTCGCTTCATAGACGCTCGTCTCCACTTTTCTCGCTCTTTTGGCTCCTCAATTTCTCCGAGCTTTATTTACTACCTAAAAACACAAAATTAATTAGTACAAATATTTATTCTTGAAAACAGGGAAAATACGAATTTGGGATAATATCTCGATTTCGAGCACAAAAGATGAGTTAAATGCCAATAAAAAGGTGTAGAAATATGCAATATTTGGCACTCATCATTAACAAATGCTTACAATTAACCAAATCTTCCCTAGTTAAAAGGAGGCAGTTGTCTGCGAAGAATAGATGAGAAATAAGTGTAGTGTTACTAGAAAGTTTAATTCCTTATATCTTCTTGTTTAGCTCACAAGATCATGATAACCTAGAAAATACCTCCATACAAATCAAGAATAAATAAGGAAATAAAGGATTTCCTTGTCTTAAGCCACTTGAAGTTTGAAGATTTCAACATTATGACCATTCCGAAGGACATAAATAGATGTAGTTGAAATGCATTGATGCATTATGCCACACCACCATCATCAAAACCAAAGGATTTTTAAGGCCTGCATAGGAAATGACTAGTCGACCCTATCAAATGCCTTCGGCATGTCGTTTTTGATTCCAATGTTGCATATTTCTTCCTACTTTTCTTCATAGAATGGACAATTTCCTTAGCAATAATTATATTATCTGAAATTTGTCTTGAAGATATGAATGCAGATTGCAAAGGTGAGATGAGTTTATCTAGTAAAAAATTTAACAAATTGGTCTAGATCTCAGTGATTAATTTATATGGTATATCACACAAACCAGCTGGTCTGAAATCGATTAGTGTTATACATTTTTAGGAATTAAAGATAGAAAGATTTTGTTCAAATCTGGGTTTAAGATTTTAGTTTTAAGAAAATCATGAATTACTAATACTACCTAAAACCTACCAATTCTCTGTTGTATTTGAATAAGCTAACTGGAAAACCATCAGAGCCCGGTGCTTTATTTGGTTCCATGTTCTTACGAGTTGAAAATATCTCATCGGCCGACCGTAGGAATACACATAAGCATGGAGTTGTCCTCAGTAAAATTCGAATAATGTCGATAAAAGGAATTTATTTAATTTTTATAAAATCGCACACAATACATTTTAGCCGTAATATCATTGATCGGATCCAGAATTTATGTCAGGGTGGGCTAATTTTTTTTTTTCTAACTCTCAACTTAATTTTTCTCAACCGCAAGAATGACAACTCATGTAATATACTTAAAGCCGAGTATGGGTATGCCGCACGATCTCTTTTCCTTGAGCATAAAGCTTTGAATCAAAATTTTTCACCTTGTAACTAATATTAGGAGGAATAATTTGCGTATCGAAAATAATAATTCTAATTTATTTAGTGGCCGATGGCCGCCCAATTTTTTTCTAGTTTTAAAGGTTATTATAGGGATGCAAAAATATTTGGAGTTTGTACATATACGCATAATAAGTCATGACATATTGTATTTTTGTCTCATGAATACACCGCATTTTTAGATTATACATAGATATACATAAAATTGTAGTCACTTCATAGAAGAAAATGAATTTTGGACAAACACTTGCTTTTTTTCTTTTTTTAAAGGTGGACAAACGCCCGCTTAGTTAAGGACAAGACATCCCCATTTGACACACGCTTTATTTTATCAAACCGACACGTAACATGTGAGCCCATTCAATACCCGATTTTAAGAAACATCATGAATACTTGTTTTTCCCTATAGCCTTTAAACTATTGAGATGCTATTCAAAAATTAATCCATGCGGGACAGGGTTCCAAAATCTTTGATTTCTTCCACGTAGAATCATATCTTAACAATTAATGGGCTAATTAAAATATACACACTGGCTAAATTTTACAAATGTTAAAAATTACACTAACAAAACATCTTTTTAGAAATTTTGGGGTGGGATTCACTTTCGGTAAGCCACCCCTAATACCGTCCCTGCGTAATATGGTATTTTCTTGGACGAGTCTACTTTAAGTCTCGAGTCTTTTAACTGTGGGTAGCTTTGATTCAAGATATATACAAACTCAAATCATCTCGAGGTTAACTGGATTTGAGCCATAACAGTAAGCAATGCACAAACACTTAGTCAGTGACCCTCCTTCACACCCTATCCAATTTATCCAATCAAAGAAATTTTGGGACTCCTAGTAATACTGCATAACAACACCCCCAAGAAAAATAGTGCGGTTTGAGGTTTCTTAACTCAGCTTAATTAGGATCTGTCCTACTTTTCCTGACATTTCTTTCTTGCTCTAAACATGTGTTTCTCGCAGTTGTCAATCTCATTATTGTATGCGTAAAAGTTTAAATCTAATGGTTAAGAGTATGAGATGCTGCGCTCAAATGATTCACATGCATGACAACAAAAGCGTTCGTAAAGGAAGTGCTTGTCTGATTCACAAAGAAGAATAACACCCATTGAGATTTGAGTGAGTGGTTTGCTTAATTATGACTAATTTTATATGGAATTACTAAAGGGAGGTAGGTTTAACAGTATCTATGATGATAATATATTATTAAGCTGAATTTAGTTGGCCTACTTCGAACTTCCAATATGTGTGATAATTACTCATTTAAAACTCTTTTATTAAATCGGTTGAGGATCGGTCTGTCTGAGCCAAATCGGCTGGCATCAGATATGAATTGTGTGAAATTTGGGTGCATTGTCATAGGGTTGGATTTCTAACTCAACTGATTCATTCTAAACTGACTCACCATATCTAAATCTAATTTTTCGTGTCCTATTTCAAAAATAATAAAAATTCGAAGCAGAGCTAGGAATCTAGTTCTGAGATGGAAAATTTTTTCAAGAAGAAGTAAGATGGTAAAAGTGGACCTTGGAGCCCATATTACCAAGAAGAAAAATTTGGCTTGGGAGCTAAGGATTGGCTCAGCCTCTCAGTATACATGAACCAACCTAAACCTCGAGTCAAGCATCACAAAAGAAAACAGACTATCTGACTCAGATCAAGTTAGAACTGAGTCAGATCCAAACAGCCAAAGTTGAAGTTGAACGAATGCCTATGACACTATGCAAGCCACATAATTGTTTGGCATATCTGGCTACGCGCTGACAATATCACCATTGGCGTAATTTCCTGTCATCCCAAAGATCGATCGGCCAGAGTGAAATACGCTTTTGCATCACATTTGTATACTTCAATATTCCAAATGGCCAACCTCGATATGTATAAACTATAAACCATATTCCACCAAAACATAAATGTATAAACCGTACAGTACATGTAGAGAGATTAACAAATTAGAGAGAATTATACGTTTTGTTGAGATATATGCAAACATCTAATCTAATCTGAGAAAAGTCTATACCTATAACTATAAAAAAAAAACAAAAATTGATGTTATTCCCCCTCCTTAAAGATAGTGGGTATAAACTTAAAAGCTAGCATCTTTATGCAAAGATTATGTGAATATCATCCTCCTTTTCTATCTCTGTGCGTATGTATCCTGATCATCTATCTCTTAAACACACATACTTCCTTTTCTATCTTTCATGCATCTCCTTTTCTTATCACCCACTGTAGTGTACTACTGCAACAATTGATTCCTTCATCATGCCACTTATAAGCTTCATTCCTTCCTCACTTCCACTTCTATTTTTACAACCACCATAATCCCATAACACCACCGCCACCACCACCACTTCTTCGTCATTTACTCAATGATGTTCAACTCATTTTCAATGGGTACTCAAAAAATTTCATTCCTTCTCTTCTTATTTCTATCACTCTTGACCAACTTATCCTTCCAAGCAAACATTGACAACCAATCTCATTTCTTCACTCTCATGAAACAATCTCTCAGAGGTATTCCCTTTCCGAGTTGGAACGTGGCCGGGAATTCTTACTGCAACTACACCGGTATCGGTTGTGATAGTGGTCGGAACGTTATAAACATGGACCTTTCTGGATGGTCCGTGCCAGGAAACTTTCCCGGTGATGTATGCTCGTATCTACCTGAATTACGTAGTCTACGGATCGGTCATGCCAATATAAATGGAAATTTCCCAGCTGGTATCAACAACTGCACTCAACTAGAAGAACTTAATATGACTTCATTGGGTCTAACTGGAACTCTACCGGATTTTTCATCTATGAAGCTCCTACGGATACTGGACTTGTCGTATAATCTTTTCAGTGGTGTGTTCCCGGCGTCCATAACCAACTTAACTAATCTTGAAGTTTTGAATTTTAATGAGAACAGTAATTTTAATTATTGGCAACTCTCAGAGGAGATTTCTAGATTATCGAAACTTCGGGTTATGGTTTTATCGACGTGTATGCTCCAAGGTCCGATCCCAAAATCGATTGGAAACATGCTTGAGCTGGTGGATCTCGAGTTGTCTGGAAATTTGCTTTCCGGTCCGATTCCTGCAGAACTCGGGAAGCTGAAGAAGCTACGACAACTGGAGCTGTATTACAACCAACATCTCAGCGGCGAAATACCTGAAGAGCTTGGAAATCTGACAGAGCTTATTGATTTGGATCTTTCAGTGAACCAATTGACTGGACAGATTCCAGAATCGATATGCAAGCTTCCGAAACTTCAAGTGCTGCAGCTGTATAACAACAGTTTAAGTGGAGGAATTCCGAGCGCAATCGGAGACTCAAAATCTTTAACTATGCTGTCACTCTATGACAACTTTCTGACGGGTGAAGTGCCGAAAAATCTTGGTGCATCATCAGAAATGCTTGTTTTGGACTTGTCGGAAAACCGTCTGACCGGGGAACTGCCACCAAATATTTGCAAGGGAGGTAAGTTGAAGTACTTGCTGGTATTGCAAAATCTTTTCACCGGTGAATTGCCAGAGAGTTACGCGAAATGCGAATCTCTTCTTCGATTTAGAGTTAGTTATAACCATTTACAAGGCTCAATCCCTCCAGGTTTACTTGCTCTTCCACATGCTTCTATCATTGATTTATCTTTCAATAACCTCGACGGTTCGATACCGAATTCAATTGCAAATTCTAAGAATTTATCAGAACTTTTCCTTCAGAAAAACAGGCTTTCGGGTAGTTTACCGCCAGAAATCTCTCAGGCTGGTAATTTAGTTAAGATTGATCTTAGTAGTAATCTCATTTCAGGTCCTATTCCAGTAGAAATGGGAAACTTAAGTAGACTGAATTTACTGATGTTGCAAGGAAACAAGCTGAATTCATCCATCCCAACAACTCTTTCATCCTTGAAACATCTTAACGTGCTCGATCTCTCGAGCAACCAGTTAACCGGAAACATCCATGAAAGCATTTGTGAATTGCTTCCAAATTCAATAAATTTCTCAAACAACAATCTTTCAGGTCCTGTCCCTTTATGTTTGATTAGAGATGGATTAGCAGAAAGTCTAATAGGTAATCCAGGTTTATGTGTTTATGTCAACACATCAGTGTCAAATCTTTTCCCTGTCTGTCAACAACTTTCCAGCAGCAGCAAAAGAAAAGCAAGCCACATCTGGGTGATTGCGACTTCTGTGGTAGTCGTGATCATTGGGCTCGCGCTGCTCATACAACGTCGGTTCGGCAAAGACAGATCGACACTTGAACAAGATGAATTCATAACCACATCATCGTTCTCATATGAAGTGCAAAGTTTCCATAAGATTACGTTCGATCAGCGCGAAATTGTTGAAGCTTTAGTTGACAAGAATATCGTGGGGCACGGAGGATCTGGAACAGTTTTCAAGATTGAGTTGAAGAGCGGACATACCGTTGCTGTCAAGAAACTTTGGACTCGAAAAACTAAAGACCCGTCTCTGGAGGATCAATTGTCTGTAGACAAAGAACTGAAGACAGAAGTTCAGACTCTTGGTAGCATTAGACACAAGAACATAGTGAAACTTTATAGCTACTTTTCGAGTTCGGATTTGAATCTTTTAGTGTACGAGTACATGCCGAACGGAAATCTATGGGATTCACTTCATAGAGGAAGGAACCTTTTGGACTGGCCAATTCGACACAAGATCGCTCTTGGAGTTGCGCAAGGTCTTGCTTATCTCCATCATGATCTGTTACCTCCAATCATTCATAGGGATATCAAGTCGACAAATATCTTGCTTAACGCGGATTACCAGCCGAAAGTTGCAGATTTCGGCGTTGCAAAAGTATTGCAAACAAAAGGAATGGACTCTACAACTACATGTGTTGCTGGAACTTACGGATACATGGCTCCAGGTAATTCAAATTCTTCTCAATTCATTTTAATCCAATTTGAGTTAATTAATTACTGATCGAGATTTTTTGTTACTGACAGAATACTCGTACACATCAAGGGCGACAACAAAATGTGACGTTTACAGCTTCGGCGTAGTGCTAATGGAGCTAATTACCGGAAAGAAACCGGTAGAGACAGAATTTGGCGAAAGCAAGAATATTATATACTGGGTTTCCTGCAAAGTAGAAACTAAAGAAGGTGCAGTAGAGGTCTTAGACAAAAGATTGCAAGGGTTATTCAGAGACGAAATGATTAAAGTGTTGCGAATAGCAATCCGTTGCACTTGTAAAGCTCCCACTCATCGACCCACTATGAACGAAGTCGTCCAGTTGCTGATCGAAGCGGACCCGTGTAAGTTCGACACGTGCAAATCGTTTAACAAGATTAAGGATCAATCACATGTCATTAAAATCATAAACCCATCTGATTTGTAATAGGTGTAGTAGGGAATTAGTTCAGCTGTGGTTTGGGAAGTGGTTGTAATAGAACTTACATTAGGCCTACTGAACAGTTAAGAAATGTATATCTATATATATTTAGAGTACTAATAACATTTAGTTATTAATGGAGATTCTGCATTGTCTACTTTTTTATCTATCCTTGCAAGGATATGATGGAATTTGAGTATTATACTGCTTTAGAGTAACGCATAGCATCTATATATTTCAATCACAAACTTAAAAAGAAGAAAAGAAAAGAAAAAAATTCTCTTGCTTTTGAGAATCCTTCCTAGCTTTTGCATTTCCTCTGGTTTGTCTTTGGCTTCTTTTCTTTTAATTACTTCATGAGAGTGATCAAAAGGAAAAAAGGAGTGGAATTTGGAAGGAGTGGAAGGTTGTCACTTGCATTCAAAAGAAGTGGGTTCTTCTTCTTGAGTATTATTTTTTGAAGCTTTAAAAGTTAGGTCGATTCTTCAGGCTTTGGCCCACACATGATGAAGCATGTATGAGTTGCGCAAAGGTTATGCATTGTAGGTGTGCTTGAATGTTGCAGACTTGCAAGGTGGTAGCTTGCAACTTGAGTTTATCTTGAATTTATGCACCCTTGCAAACCCATTTAAAGCAAGCCCACATAAATTTTTACAAATGCGCCAAACAGGGTGGAGCCTGCGTTTGGGTATGTGCAAGTGAGGACAAACTGGTTTCCAAAGTATATTTATGTGTACTTTTGAAAGTCAAAACATTTGAATTTTCTTTTTAGTTCATTTTTTTTCACTTCATTCACTGGATTTTTTTATTTTATTTTTTATTTTGTCTCATTTTACCTTCAATCTGTCGGTGGCTCCAAAACCAAAGCTTACCACGTCCTAAGGTTATTAAAATTCGATGTTAACAATTAAAATTTCGGTTTCGAAGAATTTATGTTACCATGAACTCAGTGGAGTGGATCATGAATACCGTACAAGATATGAATGCTGGAAGCATATGCTGCGGTAGGCATTCATTGAGTTGATGAGCTAGAGCATCTCTGTCTCCGCTCCCCATAGGACCCCATATCCAATTGAATGTCGAATAATTTTATTTTGGTCTTTTACTTTTCTTCGTGGGTGCTTATTGTTTTGATGAAAGAAAAGATGTGATGGGAAGGGGAAGGGAAAAAAGACCATTAGTAGTGTGCAATGAACTGATCCACTTGCGAGTAAATAAAATGTTTTGTTTATTAGAGTTAGTGTTTTGTTAACCGAGAAAAATGTGTTATTGTTCAAAGGATTTGGATTTACTGCTTGGATTAATGATGATTTGGATCACTGATACTCAAAAAGCGTAATTAAGAATAATTAACCTAATCGAAAAACTTAACTAGCTTTGCATTGAAAAGTCTGGGAAAAAAAAATTCTACTGAACTGAACAGTAAAATTGTGGATGTTGCTACAGTATTTGAAACTATCATGCACTTTAATTTCTTATAATTTAACAAGTGAAAACATATTTTATCGATTTGAGTTATTGAAAGACAACAATATCGAAAGAAGAGGAACTGAGTTAAGAAAAAAAAAAAAAAAACTAGCAAAAACCAGATATACAATATCAGTCTCTTCTAAATCACATATCTTTCTTTTCTAGAACAGAATCAAATGTTGTATTGTCGTGCATGAACATCTGAACCCTTAGTTCCACTTAAAAAAAAAAAAAAAATTAGTACAACACATGAGCCTAGACTTGCATAAGATATATTTCAATCCATTAATAGCGCGTTTGGATACAAATCTGCAGATGCAGAAGTAAGAAACAAAACTATTTTGCTTCACAAAAAGTTAATTTTTTTGCTTCGAGAAATCGTTTTAAAATTCTATATCCAAACTTATTTTTTGTTTTTCGACTTCCAAAAATCATAAAGTAATTTCTAAATGTGAATCCAAAGTCCAAACAACCTATAAGCCTATCCTCATAACAAATCTAACCCTTGCAGTTGAGGATATAGAGTTCAGAGTTAAAATACAAAAAAAAATATTAGTGAATGATTTAGATAGACAATAACAGTTCAGGATTGATAGTTCAAGGTTAAAATACATACAACATTGGTGAATGCTCTAGAAAGACAATTAGACAGATTATACAAGGATTCACTAGTGTTGGAAATCAAGTCAAACCAAGACTATGACTTGAAGGTGACGTGAAGACTATATGCACAGAAAAGTGATGTGAAGATTATATGCACACAGATTTAAACAAGCAAATGTCGTACACTGTTGCTTGACAATCAAACATTGAAGTTTCTAGAAGGTGTTTTGTTTAGGAATGACTTGAGTTTGAATTTTACTTTGTTCTAGAAGTTTGTTTATTTTAGGAGTTTGAGTTTTATTAGGTATGTCTTAGAATTTCCTGTTTTGAGAACTCTCGATGTTATTGAGTTGTATAAATAGGCTGTAAAGCCATGAAACAAAGTACACCAAAGTTATTAATTAAACTGAGTTTAAGAATTCTCTCTTGTTATGTTCCTTTAGTAAGTCTTTGTATATCAGATTCTACATCTGGTATCAGAGCAATCTGATCTTAAGTCTGTGGTTTAATCAAAGAAAAAGAAGATGACTACAAATTTGAATTCAATCAAGGTTCCAGTTTTTGACGGGAAGAATTTTGAAAATTGGAGAATACAGATGGAGAACATATTTTCATATAAAGAGGTATGGGATATTGTTGATACAGGATATGCAGAACCAGCAGCAGGAGAGCCGAACTTACTCCAAAATTACAGCAAACTACTTTAACAAAAAATAGAAAAAAGAATTCGAAAGCAACATACATTCTTCATCAAGGAATTCATGAGTCTATTATGGATAAAGTTGTGTACATCAAAGAGGTTAAGAGAGCTTGGGATTCTTTGACTAGCTATTACAAAGGTTCTGATAAAGTAAAGAAGGTAAGATTACAAACCCTAAAAAGAAGATATGAGTTGTTACAGATGGACTCAACTGAGTTAATAGCAGATTTTTTCTCAAAAACATTAAGTCTAGTTAATGAGATGAAAGCCAATGGAGATACTATTGAAGATACTGCCATTATAGAAAAAATATTGCTTAGTTTACCAGAAAATTTTGAATCAAAAGTGACTGCAATTGAAGAGTGTAACACAATATCAGAATTAAAGATTGATGATGTGTTAGGTTCTCTGCAATCTTATGAGCAGAGAATATTAGAGAAAACAACTGTGAAACCAGTTGAAGAAGCTCTACAAAGTCATACAAACTGGAACAATGAAGCTACCTCAAGAAGATATCAAGATAACAAAGGACGCAAATTCGTTGATAGATCTAAAGTCCGCTGCTTTAATTGTCAACAACTTGGTCACTTTCAAATTGAATGTCCTGAACCACATAAGGATGTTTACTATAACAACAATATTGGAAGCTATAGTAACAATAAAACTGGAGGATACAACAACAGAACTGGAGGATACAATAACAATGGTGGAAGCTACAACAATAAGACTGGAGGTTACAATAACAATGGTGGAGGGTACAACAACAGAGCTGGAGATAACAACAATAAAGATGGAGGTTATAAAGCTGGGAATCATAAAGCAAATATTGCAGAAGAACAATATGAAGATCAAGAAACTCTCTTGTTAGCTTGTTACTCAGCAGAAGAACAGCCACAAGAACAATGGTATTTGGACACAGGTTGCGGCAACCATATGAGTGGAAAGAGAGACTTATTTGTAAGTCTTGATGAGACTGTGAGATCTACTGTAAAGTTTGAAATTAACTCAATAGTACCAGTCATAGGAAAATGTATGATAGGAATAAGACTCAAGAATGGTACACAATCTTACATAATGGATGTATTTTATGTACCAAATCTGCATCAAAATCTACTGAGTATGGGTCAGCTTTCAGAAAAAGGGTTCTCTATGAATATCTACAATGGAGTTTGCACAATTAGAGATAAAATAAGGAGATTGATTGCTAGAGTTCAAATGACTAAGAATATATTGTTCCCTTTACAGATTCAGCATCAAATAGAGAGATGTTACAACTCTACTATTGATGAAAATTCTTGGTTATGGCATAGAAGAATGGGTCATGTAAATTTTCATAATTTACAAATTCTTGCAAGAAAAGAGATGATCTTAGAATTACCAACTATTGAATCTCCTGAATCAAGGTATGAAGATTGTATTTTTGGAAAACAACACAGAGATCCATTTCCCATAGGCAAAGCAAGAAGAGCAGAGCAATTATTGGAATTGGTTCATAGTGATTTATGTGGACCAATTGAAGTCTAATCTCGTGGTGGAAATAAGTACTTTATCACCTTTATTGATGATCTTAGCAGAAAAGGATGGATTTACCTATTGAAACAAAAGAATGATGCTTTTCTAGCATTCAAGAGCTTTAAGGCATATGTTGAAAGACAAAGTGGTAATAGTATCAAATTTTTACGTACAGATTGAGGTACAGAATACATTGTGGTTGATTCTTTTATGAAGGAACATGGAATACAACATCAAATGACAGCTAGATACACACCACAGCAAAATGGTGTAGCAGAAAGGAAAAATCGCACAATTATGGAGATGGTACGTACAATGAGAAAGACAAAGAATTTACCTAAATATTATTGGGCAGAAGCTGTTGATTGTGATGTCTATGTGTTGAATAGATGTCCAACAAGAAGTGTCATTGATATGACACCTGAGGAAGCATGGAGTGGAAGAAAACCCAGTGTTAGACATCTTAAGGTATTTGGGTGCATAACATATGCACACATACCTAAAGAAATACGTAAGAAACTAGATGACAAGAGTGAAAAATGTATTTTCATTGGTTACAACAATGCAACCAAAGGTTACAAATTATTGAATCCAGAAACAGGGAAGTTAGTAATCAGTAGAGATGTGATTTTTGAAGAAGAAGCTAAGTGGGAATGGAACTCAGAAGTATAAAGAAGAATTGTTAATGAAACAACATTAGTAGAAGAAGAAGAAACAAGACCAGTTGAAGTGATGGAAGAAAGAATTGAAGATGAAGAAAGAATTGAAAGAATTGAAGATAGAGAAAGAATAGTACAACAAGATACAAGACCAACACAAAGCCGTAATACACCAGCTCGACTGAATGATTATGTTATTACCAGAGATAATGAAGAAGATGAAGAACTAATAAACTTTGCTTTATTTGGTGATTGTGATCCAGTAGAATTTGTAGATGCCTCAAAGAATCAAGGTTGGAGACAAGCTATGGATGTTGAAATAAAAGCAATTGAAAAGAATAATACATGGAAGCTCACTCCTCTTCCAAAAGGAAATAAAGCAATTGGTGTTAAGTGGGTTTATAAGACTAAATATAGACCAAATGGTGAAATAAAACGTCTTAAAGCAAGACTAGTAGCTAAAGGCTATAAGCAAAAACCTGGAATTGACTATTTTGAAGTGTTTGCACCAGTAGCAAGGTTAGATACTGTTAGAATGATCATTGCCTTAGCAGCACAGAATCAGTGGAAGATTTATCATATGGATGTGAAATCAGCTTTTTTGAATGGAGTGTTAAAAGAGGAAGTCTACATTGAGCAACCAGCTGGGTACATTAAAGAAGATCAAGTTTACAAGTTGAATAAAGCATTGTATGGGTTGAAGCAAGCACCACGTGCTTGGTACACAAGGATTGATACATATTTTCTTGAAAAAGGTTTTGAGAAGTGCCTATATGAACATACTTTCTATGTAAAGACAGATGCTCAGGGCAATCAAATTATAGTTTGTCTCTATTTTGATGATCTTATCTTCACAGGAAACAATACTAAGATGATTGATGAATTCAGGGAGGCTATGATCAGAAAATTTGAGATGACAGATATGGGTTTAATGACATATTTCCTTGGACTTGAAGTTTTACAGTCTGATAAAGGAACTTTTGTGTCACAACAAAGATATGCAAAGACTTTACTAGAACGTTTCAAGATGAGCAATTGTAAAGCAATTAGAACTTCAGTAGAAGAAAGGTTGAAGTTAGAAAAAGATGGAAATGGAGAATGTGTTAATCCCACATATTTCAAACAACTTGTAGGAAGTTTAAGATACTTAACTTCTACAAGACCTAGCATATTTTATGGTGTAGGACTTGTTAGCAGGTTTATGGAAACACCATTTCAATCTCATCTGCAAGCAGCAAGAAGAATCTTAAGGTATGTAAAAGGAACAATTAATCTGGGAATGTTCTATAGTACTTCAAGGAATGCAGAATTGTTTGGATACACTGATAGTGATTGGGATGGTGATACTGAAGAAAGAAAAAGCACTTCAGGGTTTGCTTTTCATATAGGATCGGGGTATTTTTCTTGGTCATCAAAGAAGCAACAAGTAGTTGCATTGTCAACAACAGAAGCAGACTACATAGCTACAACATCTTGTGCCACTCAAGCTGTGTGGATAAGAAGAATGTTAAGTTCATTGAATCATGAGCAGATAAATCCAACAAGGATTGTATGTGATAACAACTCAGCCATAGCACTCACAAGGAATCCTGTTTTTCATGGAAGAAGCAAGCATATTGATATAAAATATCATTACATTCGTGATTTAGTTAAGAATGAAGAAGTGATTGTGAGTTTTTGTCCAAGTTCTGAACAAGTTGCAGATATTTTTACAAAATCATTGAAGGCTGACATATTTGAGAATTTACGAGAAAGACTTGGAATGACTAGTCTACATAGTCTTGGTTTGAGGGAGGCTGTTGGAGATCAAGTCTAACCAATAGTATGACTTGAAGGTGACATGAAGAATATATGCACAGAAAAGTGATGTGAAGATTATATGCACACAGATTTAAACAACCAAATGATGTACATTGTTGCTTGACAATCAAGCATTGAAGTTTCTAGAAGGTGTTTTGTTTAGGAATGACTTGAGTTTGAAGTTTACTTTGTTCTAGAAGTTTGTTTATTTTAGGAGTTTGAGTTTTATTAGGTATGTCTTAGAATTTTCTGTTTTGAGAACTCTCGGTGTTATTGAGTTGTATAAATAGGCTGTAAATCCATGAAACAAAGTACACTAGAATTATTAATTAAACTGAGTTTAAGAATTCTCTCTTGTTATGTTCCTTTAGTAAGTCTTTGTATATCAGATATCTACAAGTAGTGATTTAAAAGCCCAGCTATCTACGACTCTATAAATCCCTTGTGAAAACTACAGGGAGACCCATTTTTCAGTTTTTCTCCACTGTGAAACCCACGCCCAAAAAAACTCAGGCGCGCACCCATTTTTTGTGAGAAAATTTCTCACAAACCCAGAATTTATAAAATTATGTTCCCGTCTTTTTCTTCTTCTACTACTCCCGACAAACTATCTTTCTTCTTCTTCGATTCCTTTTCTTCCTCCTACCAACAGTAATCCCGATGAACAATACAGATAGACGGTATAGGAAAATAGATGGATTGTGTAAGAATTTTTTTTTCGTTTGATATTGTGATTAAGATTCTAGGAACTAGGGTTTTGTGTAACGGTGGAAAGCTGAAACAAGAAACAAGCTTGATCAATTGTCCAGTATGCAAGGAAACAAGCTTGATCGATTGTCCAAAGATGTAAGGGTGCGGTATAACTTTTCAGTTGATCTTGTGAATTACAATTTTTTGGTTTCTTTTTGCTTCTCTAAGATTGATACGGCACCACTCTCATATGCTTTGTTTGGTCTTTCTTTGATACTTGGAAGCAACTGTAATCTTCGAAGTCTTAGAATCAGAATGTGTTATTAGTTGGAAGGTTTCCGAGAAAATGATGATGGCACCGAGGATGAGGCGGCGATGTTTAGCACTCAACTTCACATGGACTCTTTTCTGGTAATGTATTTGCTCGTGTGCCCAGTTCTAAAGTTTCTGCCAGATTTACGAGGATGGACAAGGTTTTTGGGTTTAGTTAGAACCCGAGAATACACAGAACAGAACCGGTATGCTGTCATTGATATGAAATGGATGATAAACCGAGAGTTAGAAGAGATTCGAGTCTGTTGATTGTATGTGGTCTCCTGCCAGGTTCATTCCGTGAAATCCGTTGGACAATGGCGTGTTGGTTTTGTGATGAATGTCTCAGAGTTTGTGAACTCAGATCCGCCATGGTTCGGGGTTATGTTTGAATTGCATGGAAGGAGATAATTGGCAGGAGACCACATACAATCAACATCTAACCATCATCATAGTGCCAGACACACACCAGTTGTTCGATAAAATGATTCCTTCAGAAATTAGTCAATGGTGGTGTTGATGTTGGTTTCAATGGGTTATGCATTTAAAAGAAAATGGAGCTAAAAGGATGCTGCAGTGGCAAGGCAAAGGAGATGGAAGTGCAAATGGGTTTGGTGTGCGTGTGACGTGCATTTAAAAGAAAATGGAGGTGTGAATAGTGATGCATAATAGGTTATGCATCTACAAAATTTGTTGCATAACTTGTTATGCATTCTCGATATTGGTTGCATAACATGTTCTGCACTTTTTTTTTTTTTTTTTTGCATAACTTGTTATGCAGTCCAGAAAACGGTTGCATAACACGTTATGCAGCTCCTTTTTTCTTAGTGTTGAAACCAACAAAAAATAAGGCTGCATAACTTGTCATGTACCTACAGTAATATCTACATAACATGTTATGAAGTCGTGAAAATTGATGCATAACCTGTTATGCATCCGAAAATATGACTGCATAATACATTATGCATCGAGAAAATTGTTGCACAATCTTTTATGCATCAAGAAAATAGATGCATAACTTGATATGCATCCGTAAATATGGATGCATACTGCATTATGCATCAATTTTTTATGTACGCACTAAAATCAACCAAAACAATGGTTACATAACTTGTTATAGATGCATAACTTTGTTATCCAAATGCATAATTTGTTATGCAAAGGGACAAAATGGTTGCATAATTCGTTATGCGTCGCAGAATGTGTTATGCATCTTTTTGGTGGTTGCATAATGGTTATGTATCAAGTTTTCAAAATTTTGCCTAAAATGATGATCACCTCCGATTTTTTCGTGAAAAACAAAAATTTGATATTCTTGTTTGTGCTTGTTACGTACCTCTCTTAAAAAGATTTCCAACGATATAAAATTTGTAAAATTCCAAGGCACGGATTTTTAGATATGTTATATTCAAGTTGCGTTGCCAATTATACCCTGATGCATAACCCGTCATGCGGATGCATAATCCGTCATGCAGACATTTTTAATAATTTCGATAATTATGGGTGTCACTAACTAAAAATTAATCGTGGGCCTACCGACAACGGTAATATTATTTTTTTGGGCGTGTGCCTAAGTTTCCCAAATCCCTTCCAACGTGGTGCTAGTCAACTGGCTAAACCCCATCAAAATCAGACAATATTATTAGGTACGTAAAGGATCATATTGACGCTGAAACAACATGCCACATGACACATTTTGACCAATATTGTTCTCCACTGGAGGAAACAAATTCCTACCTATAGATTCATCATCTTCTTACTTTTATCTGTCGTTAAGTAAAAAAGAAAATAAGATTCTAAAGTATGATTGAAAATTTTGAAATGATGCAAAAATAATTCAAGCAAGCATATTGTGGGGGAATCACACATGAAATTTATCAGAAATGACAAAGCAAATGAAAGCATCCACCACACCAGAGAAAGAAAAGAAAAGACAGAATGAGAATTGAGAAAAGACATTTGATGGTAATGATAACGAAATAATGAGATATCAACTTGTCTCCAACGTATGGCCATTTACGACTAGGACCCTTCATTGTTCATAATCCCAGAGGAATTCAGGATCCTTCCATGGAACAGGTCTGTACTCTGCCTATCAGTTCAAAGATCATTCTTTTGGATATCAACGCTAAGATACCTAGTCTGGGCCTTATATATAGCCCAAGATAGCTCGCCAGTCGTCAGAGATGACAAGTCAAGTACCCATCAGTCTTTGGGATACGAGCCCATATTTTATTATTTTTCAACTAGGAAACAATTTTTTTTCACATTTTTGCACTAGGCGTATTGGCATTTGCGTTCTCCGACAGATTCATTGATATTTTGATTGAAGTTGGGCGACAGTTGTATTGCTTCTCTTGGTCCGTCTGGCACTCTGGCACACTCGACTCGGACACTCAACTCAAGCTTGAAGTCTCTGCCTATGCGCCTCTATAAGTCCAATAGTCTGTCATTCGAAAAATCTAGATCTCTGCTATGAAGGATTCTGAAGTCTTTAACTCTCCTCTTATCCTAATTCCTTTAATACAGAAAAAACCAAACAAGACTTTTCTTTTTGTTGTTTTTAGATTGCAACATAAAAACAAGACTTAGTTGTTGAGAAAAGTCCCAGTTAATTTGGTCACTTGTTGTCTAACTTGTTATTGTGGACTAGCCACGAGAGAGAGGGATAGATCAGAAGGATCTATGTCGTTTGTAATATTTATGATAGCAGCTAGCCAGCTACAACTTGAAGGAACCAGGTCGACGTTCCAGGACCATCTATCTTAGCCTCTGGCCCTCTATGGCCTGTGCTTGCTTGTGCATTTGGGAGAGGGATTAAAAAGAAATCAGAACGAGCAGAAGGAGAAGTTATGAGTGAAAGGACAAGTGCTCCAGCCTATGCCACAACAACTGCAAAAACCAACAAAAATCTTAAAAATCAAAGACAAGATGATAGTCGGTGGTGGTGTGGTGTGGAGTAAGGACAAGAGAGGTTGCCCCTAAAATCAAACTTCGCAATAAGGGATGATGGCAGTTGTGGGTACGGAGGGGCAGTGGTCGCCATTATAGATAGAGATAGCTACCACCTTACTACTGTCTACATCAATATTCAGACATTCTGACTCTTTTTCCTCCCCAACCGTTTTCAAGACTTTCTTGCTCTGGTAGTGGTGGTGGTGATAGGAGTAAAGAATCAGTATGTCGTTTTTGTTTGATTGGGAAACCATTTGATGTGTTTGTTTGAATGTTGTGAAGTGATCAGAGTGTCGTTTAAGGCAATTCACTACCTCATTTTTTGTGATTTTAAAATAATAACTTTTGAATTGAATGTTTTATCTAATGTTTTTTTCGAAATACTCTTATTTTACAACTTCTATCAAAATTGATTTTAAGCTCAAACATAAAAGAAAAAGAAGTGGGAAACCATTGTATAGCCAAGTGGATTTCTATCGTGCCCTTCGCAAGAATGATTGAGAATTTGAGAGTATTAGGCGGGGAACCAGAAATTACAAATGAGAGGCGCCAGGAAAAACGAAACAAGTATAATTGTGTGGATTTTAACGGACTAAATGTGGAGTCCCATATCGGGGCTGGGCACCGTGAGAATCACCGCGTCTCACAGCCCCTGGGACTCACTGGAGCTTGCAGGGGTGTGCTATGGATCCCACTGTGGGTCCCTCATTTTGTCGTGTCTTGTGGTGACATTCACGGGATTCATGCCCCGGTGAATGTAGCATTATTGCTAAATGTGATATTTTAGGTGGACTAAATATAAAATATAACTGTATTTAAATGGTTTTGATGATTCCGAAGAGGGATAGAGCCAAAGTTAGTTAACCCTTGGCTCCGCCTGAGAGTACGCGCGGAATTCTGCATATTCTTAACACTTTTGTATTTCGATAAAACAAAACAACTAATATTATTATTATCTAATAGATCTAAACTATTAATGTAGTAAAAATAAAATTTTTCTCTAATCCTAGTACTCTTGTATTTGGAAAAACAAAACAATGAAACAATATAAATTGTACTCCCTTTGTTTCTGCAAGAGTATTGTTCTGCAAAAGTAATAGAGAACAATACTCCTGCAGAAACAGAACGAGTAATTTATATAGAAAAAAATATACATTCTTAGTACGTACTTGTATTTTAAAAATACAAACTAGTAAACGATAATGGTGAGAGAGAGGGGACCAGGGGGTGGGGGAAGGAGAGCCATTTTATGCCGCTAATATTTGTTATTGGTGATAACTCTGATTAAAAGAATTCTGATTTTTTTTTTTTTGATGGTTTGGAAGAGTGGTCTTGGACTACATTCTTAACTCCTTATATGGAGTTATTTCTAGCAATTACGGGGTTCGAACCCCTACCTCCGCAGTGAGAGGGAGCATACCAACCATCAGACCACTTGATGGTTGGCAGAATTCTGAATTTTTAGATCATGTCATCCAGCCAAATGGGTAAACCATCTTAAGGATTTAAGACCTCTAAATGCATGCCAATTGCCATGCACAAGCACACAACTGCGATGAAGTAGCTTGCACCTTAACAAAGTCCGTAACAAACAAAAATTCGATGCTTCTTCTTACATAACAAAAGCTTTCGAAAATTTGAAACAAATAATAAAAGGTTCAAATTTTTATTATGGCTTTCATAAATGGCAACGCAACTTTCATCTTTGTTGTTGCGTAAGGTTAGCATTTGGATATAGCTGTCACAAAAATGAAAAATTAATATCTCGAAAATGAAAAACAATAATATCTTACTCCAAATTTGTCTTGTACAAGTTTTGGCATTGTGCTTAAAAAAAAGAAAAATTTGGATAAATGAGAAGTGTATGAATCTTGGTGGAGTGGATATGTCATGTTTCCGACAATGATTTTGTAGCTTGGAGGACGAATGGACCAAAGCAAGCGTCTCATATCTTTCTCAATAATTTTATTCTTTATTTTCTCGTTAAGAAATTATGATATTGTAGAAAATAAGCGTAACATTATTTGGCCTTGGCATTTCTTTCACTCAAACAATTATTGGCAAACTACACAATCAAAGAAATTAGTGTATTTTTATTTTTATTATGTTGGCAGTGCCACTAGAGAGATTAATCGACACAATAAAGAATTGCGCATAACTGGTCCTTGGAGTTTAGTCAACTTCGTTGCATCATAAAGTTATGAATCTGGAACATTTTGTACAACGAGAAATACCTTAAACATCAACCAATCCTCCAAAACATCCCTCCTCCTCCTCCCCTCGTCTACAAGCCTCCTATGGAGAAATTTGGCTTCCCTCATATCAACCCTAAAAAAACATCTCTTTCACCAGATAGGAAACGGCTCCACCACCCCAATCCAAGCAAACTGGATCTCTCAGTTCGAAAATAACATAGATCCAACACTTTGATACCCCATACAATCAGTAGCTGATATCATTGACCCATTAACCCGGTCTTGGAACCACGAAAAGCTTAGCATCCTCCGACCAAACACAGTGCAAAGAATCGTCAACCTCTACCTTCCACATGAGAACCAACCGGATAGAATAATCCGGCCCTTCACAAAATCAGGAGAATACACAACGGCTTCAGGATATAAATGCCTAACAGGCATTTCAGATCAATTACAGCACAACCCACCAACCCCTCCAACCAACTTCCTATGGACGCTCCCATGTCCACCAAAAGTACAGCTTTTCTTGTGGAAAGCACTTAACGAGGGTTTACCCACCCTCCAGCTACTCCATCACATTCGCCTCACCAACTCCAATCTTTTCCCCCAATGCAATTCTGACCTTGAAACTATAAGGAATATCCTGCTACACTGTCCGATCGCTATGGATTCTTGGAACCTACTACTTCCCCGGATAACCACTCCACAAAGCACCCACCAAGGAATACCCACTTCAATAAACCCACAGACATCTATATCCCTACTTCTCCAAAGCAAAAATCGCAACAAAACCACCACCACATTTTGGTTTCTTCAAAACACATCCGCTTGCACTTGCACCTAACGTACTCTCTCACACCGCAACCCCTCAACATTGTCTCAGATCCAACCTGCAACCATTGCCATCACCCGGAATTACACCATTGAGTTCAAAGTCACCTAATTTGAGCTTCATACCACCTAACTTCTAATTCTTCTTTATCAACAACCAAATGCTCTTCAAATCCACCACCGAGCCTTTTCCCCGATTTCTTTGACTTCAATCCTGGTTCCCATTGGCTACAATTCTACCACCAAATCCATCTTATCCACTGAGTTCGACGACAACAACTCCATATCCCATCAGCTCATTGCAACAGCCAGCAACCCATTGCATCAGTCCCATACTTGGTTCAATTTATCTTCTCTTTGCATATCAATCTCTATATCTTACTCGAATCAACAAACAGTAAACCCATTTAATTTCTCAAGCCAATTTGACTCAACAAGATCGCTACATCCCCTTCATTATTCTTTTAATGTTCTCACTCTTCTCTTTTAATTCCTGTCCCTTTGGCTAGCTAGAAATGATGTCGTATACAACCAAAAGCAAACGAGCCCAACAAACATACTCCAAATGGCTACCCGCCTACAATAGGAATACACCGGGGCTCAACGGAACCTCCACCGGTGCTACCAGGAATGCAACCATCTACAAACATTACGCATCAGATTCCCAAGTCAATCACCATTTTAGCAGGATGGAGTAAACCCCACCCGGATTGGATCAAAATCAACACATATGGAGCAGCTAGAGGACATCCGGGACTGGAAGGAGCGGGAATTATTTGCCGAAACGAGAATGCTATCTCAATCTTAGCAATTGCACAACCATTAGGGATAACAACGACGCTCACTGCCGAAACTTGGGTCATGCTCATAGCATCAAGAACAACTACAGATCGAGAATGCCCAAAGGTGCCATTCGAAACGGACTCGGAAAATCTTCTAAGGTTTTTAACCTCGACAACAACACCACCTTGGTACTTAAACACTATGATAGCAGAAATCAAGCTTAGACTGGCCCAAATTTCGCATTGCACCATGAAACATATTTACATGGAAGGAAATCAGACGGCATACGGTTTAGCAAACAAATCAGCAGATGACAGCACAACTGGAAATCTATCCACAACAATCTGGGACCACAAAATACCACCGTGTATTGGTCCTATTATAATGGCAGACTCTATAGGTACAATGTACCCTCGTGTTATTTCTTCCTAGCTTTAATATAATTTGATGCTTTTAAAAAAAAAAAAAAAAAAAAAAAAAAAATTGTCGCAAACCAGTGTTTGAAGATACGAGTTTTGGAATGAGAAAACATCCGTTTTAAAATGCTCATTTTCACGTGTCACCGTAGTACAATTTTAAAGTCATTGGGTGATCATACAAGTTACCTTTGTTCGAAACTTATTATCATTAAAAAGGAATTTCCGATTAATAGCTTGTTTGGATACCATAAACAGAAGTCAGAAGCAAAACGTTTTTGTTTCACAAAAGGTTAATTTTTTTACTTCTAGAAGTCATTCGGTATCTGTTTATCCAAATTGAATTCTGTCTCTTTTGCTCCCACAAGTCAAAAAGCAACTTCTGAGGTAACATCCAAACATGCTATAAATATTGCTTTTCATTTCACGATATAAATTAGGTAAAACAGTTATAACAACTAGGGCTGCACATGAGCCGGTTTACCCGATTTTCGTTAGAACCGGTCCCTGTACCTGGTGTTGACCGACTACCTAATTTTGAGGACCGGTACTGTACTGTAAGACCTGGTCCCAGACAAGACCGTGTGACCGGTTTTTACCCATAACAAATCTTTCCTTCCCTGTCTCAGATTGCAACTGTAGAAATTACACTAGAATCAGTTCTTGCTCCATGCAAAAATCAATCTCAACATTTCATCTTACTGCTAGTATGAAAATTAACTCAAACCCATGGTAGTATATCAATCGATGGCCACAACTTGGCGTCAAATTCACATCCATAAGGTTTTACATGCAAAAAAACATTCACCATCCAACCAATTTAACATCCAAAAAACCCAAATCTACAAGAAAAAATAATCAAACAAAAACAAGCAGTATATACATAGATTAGGGATGAAGAAGTTGTTCTTCTCTTTGGGTTTTTTGCTGCGGAAACGAGGAGAGATCGATTCAGATCCATAAATCATACAATCATAGATCAATCGAGCCAGTAATTCTTCCAATTGCAGCAACAAATAAACCCAATCTTCTATTCTCGCTCCAACAACACTAGATTCAAAACCCTAACTTCAATTCTTCTTCTCAGATTTCTCAAATCATCTGCAATCTTCATCTTCGATTTGTCACCAACCCATTAATCAATTGAAATAAACTCTTCTTCCTTTACAAACCCAAAATCTTTGTTACCTTCTTCACCAATTTCATATCCTTAGATTCTTTTTCTTCATAGCATAATCATATTCATTTAATCTCTATCTTCAACAGAGAGCAAACACCACCTCTGATTTCGTTCAACAATAACAACTTCTCCTCTTCAGTCTTCAGTGAGCCGTAATCTCCTCTCCAGTAAACACTCTTAGATTTAGAGAAGAAGAAGAAAAATGAAGAAGAAAAGATGAATCGATAGATAACATACCTCAAATACCTAGGATGGACGACCACGATTAAAACCTAATTCAAATATCTAACGGCTGATATCAACCGGAAAATCTGGTCGGGTACATGCCGGTACTTCCCTAGAACCGATTACCTGTACCGGTCAACACCGGTTCTCTCACTCCAGTCCCGATCTTTGTGCCGCCTACACCGGTTCCGATCGCTTCGATCCGGAAGTTTCCTGTTCGATCCCGACACAGTATTCTTGACCGGTTCTTGTGCAGCCCCAATAACGACTGTGAGAGCATTAAAACAATTTCAAATTTGTGCACCGCTAGAAGCTAGAGTGGATAAATACCTCTCTTTGTCTTAGAAAATTTGAAAAAACATGATGTCGGAACCTAGGACTTCTAATGCAAATGAAATTATTATGTAGTAGATCCTGCCTTTGGTGTCATATTCAGATCCAGTATCTAGTATCTCTCGAATGGTTGTTGTTGAGATTGGCGCTTGTAGAGTTTGTTTCCTTTCAAAACAACAACTGTGCTCTGATTTTGATTTGTATTTACACCGGAAATGAGTCAAAATAATTGAGATTGTGGTTTTCAAAATGAACTATCTAATGAAAAAAAAAAGAGTAAAATAGGGGTGCGATATAAATATGCTTCTGCTTTTCTGGGAGTTGAAGTTAAAAAGCAAAAACTGTTTTGCTTCACAAAAAATTAACTTTTCGACGTTTTGAAATTTGACAGCCAAACTGACTTCTGACTTTTCGACTTTTAAAAGTAAAAAATCTATTTATGATGTGCTATCCAAGTAGGCTTTTAAAAGTTAAACATAGGTGCATTTTATAAGCGTTTATGGTCAAGACATATGACCTTGTCCCGACCATTAGAAAGACCGCAACCAATGTTTTTCTTAGTCATTTTTTACAGGGGCGGAGGCACATTGATAGGTGGGTGTGCAATTTCACCCCCTCAAATGTGAGCTCCCAAGCCTAATTTAAGCTAATTTCCCCCCATTTTAGCCATTTTAACCCTTTTGTACCCCCTCAAATGTGCATTGATTGGTAACTTTCCCACCCATATCTAGAATTCTGGCTCCGCCCCTGATTTTCTAACATATGGTGTAGAGACGGCCTCGTTAAATTTAGTTAGACTTGAGCCTAAACTAGATACATTAATGACTCGTAAGTATGGGAATCCCAATACGAAACGAGACGGTGGCGCATTAGATTAGATACGCTAAACACGGTTAATCACGGAAAAAAAATAGTACTCCAGCATATAGCTTTCATAAAATTAGATGTTATTAATGATGGTTCATTATAGCCACCGGTTTTGTGCATGTGAGGTGAGGTTTCATCCTAAAAGATCTTCACTTTACGTTATGGACCTTACGGTAGAGTTTTTCACTTGCTCCATATGGAAAGTTGGGAACATATCTTCATGTGAGACACACTTTTCGTGGCTTCAAATCTTTGAAGGACATATGATTAAAACTTTCTTGTCTATTGATAAAAGTTATAACATTTTCCGAGGAAGAAAGATATAAGTAAGGTTGTCAATGGAACTTAACAAAATGGATAGTGGCTCAGCCGCTTCCGTTACGTTAAGAATTATTGGATATCCGATATCCGTTAACTTCCGACGGAAATCTAATTATCAACTCTGATTTCGTTACGTTGGAGTTATCGGATATCGGATAATTATCCGTTATCAAATCCAACAGTTACGCCACCATCTTCACTGCCGTCTCGACTCACCAACACCACCATTTTCCATTAACCATCCATCTCTCATTACCAGACCAATTTGAATTATAAATTCCATTAATCAACCACAACAGAAGAACTTGTATATCGTTCCAGATTTTATTACAAACCCATTCATCCAATTTCTTTCTTGTCTTTTCTTTGCTCAATTTCTTGTCGAAAAATCAGATTGAAACAAACCCATCTCTGATTTCTTCTCAACCTCGTCATATCATCAATCTCTGAATCGGTGAAACCAATATGAACATTAATAGCAGCAATAACTTCTTCTTCTTCTTTCTTGACTCAAAATCAATATCATCAATTAAAAATATGTGTTCTCGAATCCAAAACAAACCAAACTCTCCACCAAATCCTAATTTCACATATCAATTTTTGAAACCCTAAATTAAGTTTCAAATCAAAATTTAAAAAAAAAAAGGATTTTAAAAGAAACCCTACAGAAGAGATGAGGAGATGATGGTGGTAACTACGAGTCTGAGACGAATTAGAAGAAGAAGAAGAAGATTCAGAAGAAGAAATATGGATGGAGATGTAGGTTTTCTTTCAAAGGTATTGAAGATATGTACAAGGAATTTAGTGGGCTAAAGGTAAACGGATGAATGGGGTATATTGTTAACAATATCAGAATTTAACCTAACGGAAACTAGCTCATCCGGTTCCGTTAAGTTAAGGAAAAAAGTTTTGTTAATTTTTCCGCTTCCGATATCCAATTATAGCGGAAAATATCCTATAGGATTCCGGATTCTCAGAAACGGCTAACGGATTTCGGAACCCTAGATATAAGCGATGATTCATCGTATATCAAAGATTCACAATCTTACAGCTTTGTTAGAATTACCGACCAAAAACTAGAAAATTTTCTCGAGAGAAAATCCTTTGGTAGTTTGGGTCGCCCCTTTATCATTGGGATAAATATCGGACAATATGAATTCTCCATTCTCTTTTTCAGAATTTTTTTTTTCTTTCTTTTTTTTTTTCCGTCTATCGGTACACAAAGCATTTTTATCTTATAAGCAAATGATAGAGAAATTGAATCTTTCGAAAACCCACGGTGAGAACTCCCAATTTGTGTGCAACCAGAAGCAGATATCGGAATTTTGTTTTGTAAGAAGAATACTTGCTAGCTTTACCAAAGTGATTTAAAATTTGGTTTCCAATCTAATGTTTGACTTTTCGACTTATATAAGTTCAAATTGTATTTTTTTTTATGCACTATCAAACACCCTCTTATCCGCTGGAGGTCTGAATGAGCATGAACGGATGATAAAGTTGAAAGTGTGTCTCTTGCTAAATTTTTTACTCCCTTCGTTCCTAAATAATAGGTTGGTTTATATAAATAGATGTTTCAAGAAAATAGGCTGGTTTTTTAATGTTACTTTAGTTTTCTGGGACGACTTTTATCTCAACTTCTTTTGATGACAAGTGTCATGTGGACCATTTCACTTTATTTTTTTTGCTGACAAGTATCATTGGGGACCATTTCACTTCACTTCTTTTGTTGACAAGTGTCAGGAGGACCACTTTCAATGATTAGTTCTCTTAATTTCCTGCAATTAAACCCATTTATTTGGTCTCTCTTCTGACTAGTTGAGGCGTACCATCGAATTTTTTAATTTACTCTAAAAACAAAACCAGCTTATTAGAGTAATTAGGAACGGAGAGAGTAGTAAAGAAGATAAAAAACATAGCAGCATTTGAAAACTCAATGACAGAGAAATCTCATGCGTTGAAAAATAGTTTTCTCGCACGTTACCCTGAAATTAATTGCGTTTCTTATCCTAGACCCGCCTCATTTTGGTACACTCTGGACCATTTTTTTTAAGAAAGTGTGGTACCGAAACTTAGATTTTACCGTATCCCTGGTATGAGTGTTTATACTAGTTTTGAATTTTGGCCACATGTTAAAAAATGGAGTTTAATTTTAGAGCATGCAACGGTTTAATAAAGTCTTGGTTGCCACGACTAAAACAGAGAATGTAATTGAGAAATGAACTCATTTTTTTTATTGTCGTCCATGTTGAAGATTTTGAAAATTTCAATAGACATTGATAAAGTAAGTTCATTAAGAGCAAGAAAGGGTTATGTATTCGATTTATATTTGGGGAGGGAAACAAAAATGGTTCTTTGCAGTCTCATTCCGTGAGTTTATAACTTTTTTTTTTTTTTCTTTGCTACGAAACACACCTTTCATTTAACAAACCAGAGAATTACAAACATTGTGCAGGTTTTCGTTCCTAATAAGAGAGTTCAGAAAAGAAGGAACAGAAACCCAAAGACTCTTAAGACTATGTTTCCTAGCCCGACGTGCAAGCCGGTCAGCTAGGAGATTATTCAGACGCTTAATGTACACCACTTTAAAAGAAACTGAACAAGAAACTAAACTCCGACATTGCTCTAAGAGATCACCGGTTCTCCAAGCAACATTTGAACTGACACCATTAACAAATTGCACAAGCTGAAGACAGTCACTGATCAAAACGACTTTGGAGAGATTCATCTCATCTGCCCAATAGATGGCCAAAATTAGAGCAGCGGCTTCAGCACCTACTGCATCATAAATCAAACCATAGTCTGAACGAGAACTTGTTACATTTCCTGCAATGTCACACCAAATAACACCCATACCCATATTAAAACTTTTGAAAGATCCATCGACAAACATAAAGTGATCCACCCGAACTCTAGGGATCTTTACATTACTAAGAGAAGCATGATTATGGTGCTGCGGAGAGATATAAGTATTGATCATTCTTTTTGTATCCAATATGACCTTACTCAGATCAATAGGAACATGACGGAAGATTACATCACACCTTATCTCCCAGATACACCAAAGAACAATGGAACCAACACTAGGCCAAGAGACATTAAAAGGAGAAACACCCATAGTAGAGTTATGCCAAAACAGAAAGTAATCATCGATCCAATCCAAATCAAAAGAAATCATATGCTGAAGGGAAACTCCAAACCAAATTCGCTTTGCTTCTGGACAGTTTATAAACAGATGCATACAGTTTCTTCATGAAGCCGACAAATAGGGCAAATGACATCAACAGTAGGATTATAATTATGAAGCAAAGAATTAACTGGCAGCATATAAGAAAAAAAATTCCACAAAAAGAACTTAATTTTAGGCAAACAGTCAACTCCCCAAACTTTCCTCCAAAAAGCAGCATCACCAGGAAAGGAGACATCATTCTTATAAACACGATGCATCCACATTAAGGCATCATTCTGATTCAGATTTAGTCTAATTGTCCTAATCCTAGTTACTTCATCAGGCGTGAACAATTCCGATAAAAGAGTGACATTCCAACCACCATTCTGAGAATCAATAAGCTCATTTACAAACACATAATTAACATTAGAAGGATGACCGGATTACAGGAGGAATCGAATACCACGAATCCAATTATCATGCCGAATCCTAGTAGAATCCCCATTATTTATGTTTACCACAGAGTTAGCTTTGATAAATTTTAACCCATTCACTATACCTTTCCAAATCCAAGAGGAAGTCTTAGCCGCCTTATCAATTTCAATCAAATTCTGATTAGGGAAGTACTTGTCTTTCAAAAAAGAGAAAGTAAGTTGTTAGGATTATTTATAATTCTCCAACCAAGTTTACAGATGAAGACTCTATTAATAACATGAGTATTTCTAATACCCAATCCCCCATTAAGTTTAGACTTACCTAAATCATCCCAGGATCTAAAGTACGTAGAAAATTCTCTGAATAGAATCTAACTTAGAAGTTACAGTTTTCGGAAGAGGGAAACAAGACAAATGATAGACTGATAAGCTAGACAAAACATGCTTAGTAACCAATGTTCTTCCAGCAACATTAAGATTGGATTTTTTTGAAGAACCCAACCTAGCATACAAGTTGTCAATAAGAAATTTAAAAGTGAGCTTATAACTCATTTGAAAATTATTATAGATCGTATGTAATAAACCTGTAAACAAAAATGGGGGCTTCTTTGGCCTTTTTACATTTTTCTTTTATAAAATCAACCTTTCTCCTAAAAAAACAAACAAAGGGTTATGTAAACACTACATCCTCTTCGAGAGAGCTCGTATAGGAGTGAAGCAGTGGATCGGCTACTCCGATGAAGTAGTGCTTTAATATAAAACGGCGGATCGAATGTTGTATGGTAAAAAAAACTTTACCGCCCAATGTTTTTATCTTTTTATTTTTTTATTTTGAAAATCAGATGACAAGCTGGGATGCCATTTTACTCATACGATAAATTGAGTGCCGCCAAAAAGCATACAACACATTGTTTGCCATGTAGTTTTGCACTACTCCAGCTGAAGTAGAAATTGAACGAGAATAGGAAAGATGGGGAACCGACCCTTCAGATAGTGCGTTATTTTACACCACACTAATTGAGTGGGAAAGAGACATTTCTTCCCATAGTCCTTGCTCTAATCACATACTATGATCTAATTAGCTTGGAAAAGTCACTCTTTACAAATGACAACATTTGTGACATGTAACTTCAAAAATGATTGGAAACATTGTTTTTCAGGGGTCGCAAACTATTTTTCTATTGTGCTCTTATTAGTCGGATAAATTAGCTCTTATTAGGCTTATTCTTATAAATACACATGTCAAATAACTGATTTTGCCACTTTAGCACCCATTATGGGTATGCCAAAGTGCCAAACATATCTGCCTATATGTCAAATATAACATATAGACATACACGACATACTTTCCAGCGAGCGATAGAGTGTCCATTGTTAGATGGTCACAATATCGCTCGTTGGTCATTCAAGCGCCAGCGATAGTCATGATGTCGCTCGTTGGTCTGATCATCGCTCATCAGTTCCTCATCCAACGGCTACAATTTCCCCCCTCTATAAATACCCAATTCCAAACTCATTTCAACTTACACCAGAATTTCTAAATCTCTCTAGAATTTCTCAATCTCTCAATCTTCTTCAAATTTAAAACAACCACACCTTCTCTACAATTCTTAATTTCTTGTAATATGGATTCACAATCTCAAAGTCAAGGCAAAGGTAAAAAAAAAACTAAAGTCTGGGGTGCAAAATACAACATCGCAGAAGATGAATGCATTTTTCTTAATTATGTTTTTTTTTACCCAAGATTATATCGATGGTGCACAAACATGGTAACACCATGTAGGAAAACATATTTCGTAAATATGAAGAACAAACCATGAACATCAATTGTCGTGATGCAAAAGGGTTGGCAGAACGCTTCATTGTAATCAATAAGGAAGTCGCCTCTTATGTTGGATTGATAATGCAAGCCAAGAGAGGCCGGGAGAGTGGTTTTGTGGATTGTGATGTTGAAAGACATGTTCGTACAGATTGGTAGCCAAAAAATGACAAAAATTTCGCTTTCGAAAGTTGTTATCATATTTTGAAGGTGTTGAACAAATACAATCCAGAATTGTTAGCAGTTAATCAACAAGTACCTGAAAGGTCACCAAACAATTCTTCTCCCTCAACACCAAATTCTTCACCATTTTCAGCAGATCCATCAAATTCTTCACCATATACCCAAGAAACCCAAATGTCAACTTAGTTCTCAATAATGATGATGGTAAGAAAAAAACTTATGGGGAGGAACAATGCAAGACTAAATAGAAAATTAGATCAAGAAGGAAGAGGTTCCAATGGATTTAACATGGCGGAGTTTATGGAACATCAGAAGACCGTCGAGAAGCAAAGAGCAGTTGATAGGAAATTTCAAAACAGGGAGAGTAAGAAAAGTAGCCTTTCTCAAGAAAAAATTGTGAATGACTATGAAAAGCATTACATTCTTCAAGCCGACACTTCAATTATGAACCCCCAACAAGAACATCTGTGGCAAATCGAATTTGATAGGATTCAAGCACATATTGAACAACAAGCTGGATTTAATAACAACCAACCTTGTGGTGATAATGATGAGGATGAGTTCGATGTAGTAGAACCTCTAGATAATTGATGTATTAATTTAAGTTTTAATTTGAAGTGTTGCATTTTAATTTGATATGTTGTTATTGCATTCTACTTAATATTAGTTTGATATGAAAAGTTTTTGAAACGTGTTGCAGTCTACTAAAATAAGTTTCGCTCATTAACTTAAACTAATCAACTTAATAATTAAACCAAAATACATAACTTATAATTAAACTAAAATACATAACTGAAATACATAACTTAATAATTACGCCCACCCGTTCTTCCATACTCTGCTCAAAGATTCACTCTCAGATCTTCTCTTAAACTGTCATACAAATTCTGGTTCTGAATGTAATTAGTCATTTGAGCATAGTTTCTTGCAGGCATGCCTCTTTGTGGTTGAATCTCATGCCTCACATCTTCATTCATAGTTAGTCCACTCCTTATTCCGACGGGTTTCCTGAATTACCATGTTATGAAGAATTATGCAAGTGAGCATAGTCTTGTGCATTTCACGAGGACTCAACCCACGATATGTCCCACAAATGATAGAGAACTTCCTTTTCAAAATTCCAAAAGCGCGTTCCACCTCCTTCCTCACTGTCATTTGGCGGTCGTTAAAATGCCGGTATGAATGGCCCAATGCACCGGTAGGGGGATGGCGGTAAGATTGAACCAAGGTGGACCATTTTGGGTAGATACCATCCGCAAGATAATACCCATGAGTGTACTAATGGCCGTTGATCATGAAACGAACTTGGGGACAAATTCGATACTTCAGATCTTCGAACAGAGGCGACTTGTGCAAAACATTAATATCATTTTGTGAACCCGGAAGACCAAAAAAAGCGTGTCATATCCAACAATCATAAGAAGCAGCAACTTCAAGGATAACAATTGGCTGTGGATAATGACTCTTATATTGACCGGCCCAATAAACATGCATCCTTGCCATACCCAATGCATACAATCAAGATTACATAGCATTCCTGGGAATCCCCTTTCCTCATTCTCCCTCAATATTTGTCTAACATCTTCCTCGATTGGTTTTCGTAAATATGTTGGACCAAAATGATTAATCATTACTTCACAAAATAATGAAAGGTAAGTGAATGAAGTTTTTTACCCATACGAAGGTACTCATCATTCGCATCCGCTAGTCTGCCATAACATAGAATCCTTAAAGCTGAAGTAACTTTTTGTTCAGGACTATGACCTCTAATATTGAGTGCAGCAAACTGATAATTAAATTGAGGTTCTACTCGACAAAGCTCTTCAATAATATTTTTCACCAGATGCCGAGGCATGCAGAAACGACCTTGAAAATTTTGATCAGAGTACACACAATTGGGAAGAAAATAATCGTGCATCAGCTTCTGGTGGTAAAATTCCCTCCCCGATACGTATATCTTCTTGAGAATATTTCTTTTGGCTCTGGAACTCTAGGTATTTGGCCCGAATGTACGAGCATCGGAGTGTCGATTAGTTTATTATCTTCAGCTTCCTCATCGTCAAGTTTTTGCAACCTCCTCTGATGCATTTCTTCATGTAATCTAAACCGATTCATAATAACATTCCTCTCTTCATTGGATCTCGCCACTAATGATTATGAATTTTAAAATTACGGATACAAATACAGAAACTGGTAATATATATGTAGAAATAGGTGTGAGTGATTTGAAGAAATATATGGGCGTATATATGGAAAAAAAGAGGGGAAATAGCCGTTATAAAATATTCGTTGAGCGATATAGTGTCAACCGAGTGATATAATGAAAATCAAGCGATGGAATCTACGACGCCAGCGATATTCACTTTATCGCCAGCACTTTAATGAATTTCGTTCGCTAGAAACTCTGTTGCTCTTTCCCATAGTGGCACAACTCACTTGCCATGCCACATGGTATGTCAAACAGGTTTTTTTAACCATTTGCATAAGAATAGGCTTTAGTCGGATAAATTACTCGCTCAAAGATGATTAAGTTGCCCATGTAAACCGCACACCTTGGCTAACCCTGGCTCTAGCCCCTAAAATCCTAATAATCATAAAAAAAAAAAAAAAACCCTAAAAGTCATACTATATCCTATTTTGTATTTAGCCCACCTTGTGTTTAGTATTTACTCCACTAAGTCCAGTTTTTCTATAAATTTCACTGACAGTTAAAAAAAAAAAAAAAGGGTACATGGCACCATCACAAGTCCTGCAATTTTTCAAATCTAAAAACCACAAAGAGAGGCAACCCCTGAACGATCTTATCAAGATTTTTTTAAGACAATTTAGGTGCCAACATTGTTTTACACCTTGAGGTGAAACAGAAATTTAATACTACTAATAGTGGAATAAGCCAAGGCAAAGAAAGGCCCAAAACAGAATGTGCTGCACCATAGTCCCTTTTATTAATTTCACTGTATTGTCTTTAACTCTTACTACCAGAAAAACAGAACACACACACACAAAGAAAGAGAAAAAAGAAAAGAGTTGAAAAATGCGTTTCACCGGACAAAACCCCAAAACTAACAACAAATGCTTCTGCTTCTCCTTCTTCTTCTGTTTCCTTCTTCTTTAAAAAGAAAACCCATTTCCCACCGTCTCCATTCTCTTTTTACTCACACATTCATTCATGCATTTCCCCAAAACCCCAAAAAAACAACAACAAAAATAAACAAACCCTCCTCCTCCCCTCTTTCTCCCAGTAGAAGAAGAAAGGAGTGTTGAGATTTTTTTTTTCTTGGGTTTAATGGAGGCTATTTTATTGAATGACAGAAGTACCCTTGTACCATTAGAGGTACCATTGAAGCATTGTTATGTAAATCAAAGGAGGTTTTCATCTTGTTTTTTCATCATGAGAAGAGGTACAATGTAGCTCTGTACAACCCACCATTTAGAGTTATTAGTAAAAACACAGGCACACAGGTTAAGCCAGGCATAGCAGTATAGTTTTTCGTTCCTTCTTCTCCTCCTCTTTTATTATTAGGCTCTCTTGTTTCACCTCAGTAAGTATCTATTTCCTGGTTTTTTTTTCTTCTTTTTCTATGAGATTTTTAATGAAGGAAGAAGAAGAAGAAGAAGAGGTTGAGGATGGATGATTTTGATCTTCTTCAGTTCAGTTCAGTTCATCAATCAACGGTCACGATTCTTTCTCAACCCTCATCTAAGGTCTCTTTTATATTTGTTATTTTTCTTTGTTTTGGGGATTTACAGTAGATGGTTTTATTTGACAAGGTGTAATCTAAAAATGGGGTTTCGGTGATAATGTAATTTCTCTTCCTAATTTGTTTTCTCTATAGATTTCAGTTTCATCAAATAACATCTCTCTATACATAATAGATACGATTTTGGGCTAATTTATTTTTTTTAGTGTTAATTCATTTGTTAAATTTCTATTGGGAAAATGTCGGTGTGTTCTTGACATGGGGGTTACTATTGTTTTCACCTGTTAATGCTCTGAGGTTTAGATGTGCATTTGATTGGGTTTTACTGGATTGTGTTGCATGTTGTTCATTCATATGCTTCTGGTTGTGAAACTAGGGTAATGTGAGTTTTGGATTAGCTGTACTTGGGGATTCTTATGTTCTCTTGGTTAAAGTTGATTACATACTTTGTTAGATGATTTTCAAAGGATTATACTGAGAATCGACAATTTCTCAATTATCTCGTTTTGGATTCTGTTGAATTTCAGAATTAGGTTGGTATTCCATCTTATATGTATTAGCTAACATTTAGGTTCTCGTCTCAGGAACTCCACAGATTGGAAGTGTACCACACTTTATAGGATGTTAGGGGTTTACCAGTTACTTGTGTAAGTTCTATCAATCAATTGTCTCAATGTAGAGTTATTGCCTCCTCCTCTAAACTAGGATGTATCCTGTTTGTGGTCACGAGTCTATCAGGATAAGCAGACCTATTTTTCGTTTGAATCCTCAAGAGCTAGGTTGAAGAAATTATGAGTACCTGGAAACATAACAAACTGCCTTATAATCTTCTCTTCCACTTGGTAACGTGAACAGAAGTTAACTTCTAGGTGAGGATGGAGTAGGTTTTACTAATCAGTGAAATCCCTTAGGATGCAAGTTTAATGCCACATTATGATGTTGAAGCTGTTTTGCTGTGCAGTCACATGAGTGTTGCTTTACATTGTTGGATTTAACATATTGGGTTCCCATACGTTACTTTCGATAAGCAAAAATCTTCAACTGGACTGCTCCTGTATCTGGCACTTGCAAAAGCTATAAGGTACTTGGAAGTGAAACTAAAGTTGTTTATCCCTGTAGGTAACTCTCAATATGTATATGTTTCTGTTTGGCATTTCTGCTGATATTTCAACAAGTATTGACTACTTGTATGTTTTTCTGCTGCCATATCGGACATCTATGTATCTTTGTTTATCTTATATTAACATTTGATAAAGTAAGGTGTCTTATATTAACATTTGTTTATCTTTGTTTATCGGACATCTATTGTTATGATGCGGTTAGTAATCTCAGAATAGCCAGCTTGATCATGTATATGGTTCATATTTCCGTGGTTCTTTTCCCTTTTGGGTATGGTTATACATGTTTCTTAAGTATGTGGTTGCATTTTTTACTCATTCATCAAGTAGGCCATCCCATCTTGCGCAATAGTAAACGTACAGTTGATGTGCTTCTACTGATTGTTTTATGCCAAGTTGCATTTTAATGGTGTCCACTCATTCCTTGAACTACTTTAAGTTCTATGTGCACTACCTTCCCAATTTGAATGGATAATAGCACCATTTTGCTGTTCATTCACTTATTTATTATTATCTCACTAATCATCAGTGTATGACACTCTTAGGATTGCATTAGTTGAGGGCAGTTTGATATGGATGCTTCTGTTTGACCATGTGATCATGTTCTCACGTCTGAAGCTCATCCTCATATTTCATTTTTCCTATTTTTTGCTTTGGCTAATTATGTACTTAGTGTCTTTCGTGTTGCGAGCTGTTTATATGTGACAAGAGGAAAATCTCTCTGAATCTCTTTGCAGATATATAAGCATTTAACATTACTGCACTACTTAAGTGTATATATTTGGCTCCTCTGGTAATCATGGAACATCTAAGTTTCACTTTAATTTTGACTGGTGCATGATTTATACAGAGGTTCTATGGCTGATTCAAGGATATCTCTCAATTGAGGAAAAAGTTCTATGATGAACTTGTTTTCCCTGTGTTTGCTGGTGTGTACAGCACTTCATGTCAATGATCGGCATGTTCATATTTGAACAAACATTTCTTGTGGTGTGTTGGCTTGGTAGTTTTATTTTGTCTCTAGCTTAGTAGCTTCATACTTTCATCTTGATTCATATGTGTTGCATCGGTGGTAAGTTATCTTTCAGGTTCTGATCATTTTGCTGTGTTACAGTAAATTCTGTTTAATGCCTTCTGATGAAAAAAATATCTTTCTTAGCTAATCATTGCTTCGATGCATATATTTTTTCATCTGTAGTAACAGAAAAGTAGTTAGATGGGTAGGCAGTTAAAATCTGGCACACTGTGAGCTGCGATTTAGTTTTCCTCTTACCACAGTTGGGTTTCTTGCCTGTTGGATTATGTGCCTATGCTTAATTTCTCCTCTGTTTCCTCTTCCTGCTTTTTTCATCAGTCTTTCGTCTAAGCATAATCAAAAGAGAGATTACTTCCCTGATATATTCTTTTCACTGGCCCTGTTATTGGTCTATTCTGACAGTAACATTGTTTTGTTTAAATTAGTTGTTATTGCTGGCGCCAATGATAGAAGTGACGATATGCTGCTTACTTCAAGCATGTTCTCTAAGTTTTGACCTGCAGCACATTTTTGTCTTTCGTTAATACTTGCTGCTTAAACTGATGAATAGGTCACTGCGACTGTATTTGTGTCTTCTTATCTCAATCTTAACTTAGGATGATACAAAAGTTATGGCGTAAAGCGTAATCCTTTTTATTGCTTACAGTTTGATGGTCTGTCTGCAAGGTTCTTAACTGCTGTGTTTGTTCTTTGTTGAATGTTCATTTCTTCAACTGTATTGTTTTAGTTCTGGTTTTATATAATACTTCAGTATTTACCGCATATGAAGTTTCCCCTCACTGGAATGCAAGTCAATATTCTAACTGATTGGAAGACAGATAGAATCGTGATACAGTAATTTACATTGCTTCTATTTCTATGATTGATAGTCAAATTCACGGATGGGAAACTAGGCAACTTTGTAAGCTGTAGCTGTTTTCTTTTTCTCCAATTAGTCACTTATTTCTCTCTTTTGACATCAATCAGTAAGGAGTTCTTGCTCCAGCTAACCATTTATTCCTATGCAATGCTCCATTTTGGTTCAAACTAGGCCTAACTTTCCCCAATCACACCCTTTTCTGTTTCTCAAACAGACTAGCAACCAATAATATTACTAGTATCTAGAAATTAGGTTATTGCTATGAAGGTGGTCGAGCTATCATTGTACACAAATTGGAACTGGAATCCATTCCGAGTATCAGAATTGTTGATATGTGTTGTGTTTGGCATGAGACTATAACCTGTTGTAATGGTTGCTGTTGGCATGAGAGTGAGACAAAATCATGCTTTGGCTGAAACATGACTCACAGCATTCCCTTTTTGAGGTGCAGTGCAGTAACATTCCCTGCAATGCTAGATTTAACAGAAGACCCACAGGAATCCCAGACATGGATTTAAGGATTCGTCGTGTCTATTTAGGTAATTTGAGTATCACCCAACATCCTCTGCAGGATTCCCGCCAATTTTTATTCAAATTCAAAATTATCTGATAAGTGAGGTAGGTTTTAATTGTCATTAACTGCTACCACTACTACTACTCTTGGCTCTAGGCTGTGCTAGCCTTCTTCATTTAATTAGTCAGTTTTTAGTCTTGTGTCCCTTGTTTTGTAAACAACTTCTCCTTCACGTTGACGCAGTTGTTATTATCCATCCAAAACCCCTAATTAATACTTATCAGCTTTCCCAAATTCAAAAAAAAAAAAACAACAGAACCCTAGAATTCATTTCAGATTCAAATAAATGCCTCAAACTATCCCAAGCTACTACCAAATATGAGCAGTTGAGCATCATCATGAGAGGTTATCTCTAATGGCATCAGTGACAACAAATTTGTCCTTTGAGGTCTGAACCCTTTGAGGTCCACCACATAAATTTACCTAAATTTGTCCTTTCATTCTTATCTGATTCTGTAGGGACAACAACAAATAGAATACTGTAGTAGACTAGTAGTTTTCACTTTAACTTCATAGTATGTTTCTTTGAAAGTACGTACAAAATACAGCTGTAGTACAACAATGGTCAGTCAGGATAGCACTGTCGCAACAAAAATGCAGGCCAGGGACCATGGTGGTGCACTCAGGCAACGGCTTTTCTAGGTGCACACAGACACACGTTATAAGCACTTCATAGTATTATTTGCTCAACCACCATTGCCATTGGATGCCACCTTTGAGATTAGCGACAGTAATAACTGGTGAAGAAGAAGTTAAATTCTTCTTTTTTCAAAGCATGGAAAAAATGTGTGTCAAAGAGAGAGAAATATATACACGGAAAAAGTAAAGGAAAAAGAACTGTAGTTCCCGGTAAAACTGTGTGCCTCGTATGTATCGTATCCATGGACATGCAAGAAAAACCTTTTCATATCCGTTACTCTTTCAAATAACTTCAAAAAAACAACTGAAAATCCCCCTAAATTACTTAACAAACTAATCATCCACTCACAATCGCAATCCCAACAATGACACATTTCGATTTCATTTTCATCATCATTCTTCTTTTAACTCAAATTTCTCATACTAATTCTCTACCATCAAAAAAAGACATTCAGATTCTACTTCGAACAAAGAAATCTCTGACTCTTCTTGATGATACTACAGGTAACAATCTCAATGACTGGGTTATTCTTAACAATAGTAGTCCATGTAATTGGACTGGAATCAGCTGTGATCAATCAACATTATACATCAACTCAATTGATCTTACCGGACTAACTTTATCCGGTAATTTCCCGTCCAAATTCTGTAAAATTAAATCACTTCAGAATCTTTCATTGTCTGATAATTTCTTGAATGGAAGTATATCTACTAAACAATTATCTTCTTGTTCTAATCTTCATTTCTTGAACCTCTCCAACAACTTACTTGTCGGAAATTTACCAGAGTTTGTTCCAGTATTCAGAAACTTACAGTGGTTAGATTTTTCGAGAAATAATTTCTCCGGTGATATTCCTGGGAGTTTTGGTGGTTCATTTCCGAAACTTCAAGTTCTGAGTCTTTTTGGAAATCTTCTTAATGGAACGATTCCGTCTTCGTTAACGAATCTCAGTGAGTTAATTCGGTGTGAGATAGCTTATAATCCGTTTACTCCAGGTCCATTACCAGCTGATATTGGAAAATTAAGCAAACTGAAGAATTTATGGCTTCCTTATACTAATCTCATTGGCGAAATTCCTGAATCGATTGGCGGGTTGATAGCTCTTGAGAATCTCGATCTTTCGAATAATGAGTTGTCGGGTAAAATACCTGAGAGTATTGGGAGGTTGCAGAATGTTAAACAGATTGAATTGTATTGGAATCGGTTTTCTGGTGAGTTACCTGCAAGTCTTGGGAATTTATCAAACTTGATTTATTTTGATGCGTCAATGAATGGTTTAAGTGGTGTAATACCTGACAAGTTTGCAGCATTGCAACTAGTATCACTTGGGTTGAATGATAATAATCTGGAAGGCGAGATTCCGGAGAGTTTGGTTTCGAATACTAAGCTCGAGGAACTGAAGCTCTTTAACAACAGGTTTTCAGGTACATTGCCTGAAAGGTTGGGGGGGAATTCTAATTTGGAAGAATTTGATGTTTCGGGTAATGGTTTTAGAGGTAATCTTCCTTCTTTGCTTTGTAATGGAAAGAAACTGAAACGGCTTATTGCATTCAATAATAAGTTGTCAGGGAATTTTCCCGATAGTTATGGAGAGTGTGTTAGTCTTACTTATGTTAGGATTTTTAACAATGAAATGTCTGGAAACATTCCTGTTGGTGTTTGGAGATTACCTAGAGTTCATTTGTTAGAGATAAAGAACAATAGATTTGATGGTGTGATACCTTCTGCGATTTCGGGGTCTCGAAAGTTAGCTCAATTGCGTATATCTGATAACCAGTTTTCGGGGGAGTTTCCTGGGGGAATTTGTCAGTTGTCTGAACTTGAAGTTGTGGATGCTAGTCGAAACAGGTTTTCGGGGGAACTACCTTTGTGCATTACTGAACTTAGGAAGTTGGAAAAGCTTGATCTTCAAGAGAACATGTTTTCGGGTGAGATTCCGAGTAACGTTAGCTTGTGGAAGCATTTAACAGACCTTAATTTGTCAAGAAACCGGTTTTACGGGGAAATTCCGAGTGAGCTGGGGAGCTTACCTGATTTGAATTATCTCGATCTTTCTGAAAATTTACTGTCTGGTGAAATTCCGGCTCAGCTGACTAACTTGAAGCTCAACCAGTTTAATGTATCGGGAAATAATCTGGCGGGGAGAATCCCTGTTGGTTTTGACAACAACTTTTACCTCCCTAGTTTGATAGGCAATCCTAAGCTATGTAGTCCAGACTTAAAACCTTTCCATCCATGTCCAAAAACCAAATTCGCTACTTGGTTTCTAGTAGCGTTTTTTCTCATTTTGTGTCTACTACTTCTATCATCTTTGTTGTGGTTTTTGAAGAGCAAAAGTATGTCAATTGGTGAGAACATAAAACCTTCGTGGAAGCTAACCTCATTCCATACTATGAGCATCAGCGAACGTGAAATATTAGGTTCATTAACTGAAGAGAACTTAATAGGAAACGGTGGCTCTGGCCAGGTTTATAGGGCGAGACTCAAAACAGGTCAGTCAGTGGCAGTTAAGAGGCTCTGGGATGTTAATTCAAAAATGGGAAGACTAAGCTCTTATCAATCAGAGGTGGAGACCTTGGGACGGATTAGACATGGAAATATTGTAAAATTGCTACTCAGTTGTGCCGGAGAGGATTTAAGAGTTTTGGTTTATGAGTACATGGAGAATGGAAGCTTGGGTGACGTTTTGCATGGAGAGAAAGGTGGAGTTCTATTGGATTGGCAGAAGCGGTTTAAGATAGCTGTTGGGGCAGCCCAAGGATTGGCATATCTTCATCATGACTGCGTGCCGGCTATCGTGCATCGTGATGTGAAATCGAACAATATCTTGTTGGATGAGGAGTTCTGCCCTCGTGTAGCAGATTTTGGGTTGGCCAAGATGTTGCAGCTCAAGGAAGGGAAGGAAGCAAGTGCCATGTCCCTAATTGCTGGTTCTTATGGCTACATTGCGCCAGGTGAGGTTATAGCTTAAAGTAATTGCTTATTTAATGATTGTTAATGCCTGCAGAAATAATTAGACATTTTCTTCGATATGCATGAATATCATTTGCGGAGAAGCTACTGAAACTAGCATATATACCTTAGAAACTGTAACTCGTCACTGGTAGTTGTGAGTTTGGCTAATCTTGCATACAAGACCTGTTTTTATCTTGCCACTTACAGTTACAGTGTGAACCAGGACCATGGAATCCACCAGTGGTCTATTTTAAATCTCTGTTTGATGATAAATAGACCATTTTCGAGTTCAATATTATGGGGTAGACCTTACTGACATAATTTCTGTTGGTAAATATGTAGAGTATGCATACACCATGAAAGTGACAGAGAAGAGCGATGTGTACAGCTTTGGAGTTGTGTTGATGGAACTAGTCACAGGAAAGAGACCTACTGATTCTTTCTTTGGGGAGAACAATGACATGGTAAAGTGGGTGACAGATGCCACTGCAACATCTGAAGATCACTGCTTGAATTTGTGTCACCTCATGGACACTAGAATAAATCCATCTTCAAGTGAGTACAAAGAAATGGAGAAGGTATTGAATGTTGCACTTCTTTGTACCTCTGCATTTCCCATGAACAGACCCTCCATGAGAAGGGTCGTTGAATTTCTTAAAGATGGTAAGGATATTTGTTTTCCTGCCACTAGTCTTAAATCTTGTAGCACTACAAGCTAGTGGTCGTACCTAGTCTTGCTGGAAATGTGCTGATTTTTCTGCTTAGATGTACATATGCTGCATTGGTATATCATTTACTATCTTTTGAAACTGAGAACCTTTATATGGTTGAGACTTTTTCATTCTTTTCTTATTTTTGAAAGAAAAACAAGGATTTTTATTAAGCAAAGGCCCAAAGGCTACAACCACATAAAACAAGATTAACCATCCCAGTATCCCACACATACTTGCAAACTCATAGTCCCATTGCATCTGAGCTGATACATGCATCTACAGGAATATCCAAGCCTAACTCCCTAGAACTTCTACTTCTTCTGGCAAACTTTGCCAGCATTCCTATTTTAGAACTTTGCTGCAGATGTTTATAACCTACTTGACTGCTTCCAACATGAACATGACCACCCTGGACCTTACTGCTAGAATTCTTGCCCCCACCAGTTCCTGTGAAATATCTTGAATTGATTAGAGCTAAACCTGCAGCATAACTTTCTTCCCAAAAATCCCTCTACCCACCAACCAAGTAGACCAGATCACACTAACCATACCTTTCCATTCCAAAAATAAATAAATTCAGGAAAAAAATAAATAAATTCCGTTGCCGGGACTTGAACCCGGGTCTCTCGGGTGAGAGAGACCGAGTATCCTGACCACCTAGACTACAACGGATTGTTGGTAAAATCTCTAAAACTGCTTATGGATTCAGTGTATTAAATTGACCACACCTTGCTTTCAAAAGATATTCCCTCCGTCCCAAATTAGATGAGCTAGTTGATTTTAAATTTTATCCCAAAATAGAACACGATCGACCAATGATATAATTATCTTCATCTTGATTTTGAAGTTAATAAGGCTCAGGTTAAATTCATTTGGGGTGTCCTAAAATTATAAGGAAAACTATGTTATTCTTTTCTTATTTTATCATGGCTAGTTTGAGATCTACTTAAATTATTTGAGTCTGTCATTTTCTTCACCCACCAAACTAAGAGGGGTACGGGGTGTCCAAAAAGGGTGAAAGTACCAAGTTACCCTCATTGTTAAAATTTAAAATTTTGAATCAAGTCTATTGAATTCCACCCTCTCAGGTACATTTCTTGTAAGTAGGTTTTGATTCAATCATACATTCGAAGTTGATTTTATGAAATTTAGGTTTTCTGGATTTATCCAGAATCGGTTGATATAAATCTCCACATTAACTTGAATTGCACAATCTCCTGATGTGCACATACACATCGGCCGATTGTTCTTGATGTTATTCGTGATTGAAGAACATCAACTCAAAATCCGCCAACATGGACATTTTATATATGCCGATTGTTAACGTTCTTATGAAATAAATCCAAGTATGATGTATACCCAAGATGAAAATGAGTATGATTTTATACTCGATATAATATGACTTCATACCCAATTTCGGATAAAGTATGATTTATAATTAATTTGAGAATGAGTATGAAGTCATACTCATTCTTAACTATAGTATGGAATATATATTTAAATTTTGTTTGATGTTTTTCAACATCAACACATAATCGGTCAACGTGAAATACGACCGATTATGGGCAAAAGAAAATTTTCATTTATTATGTATATATTTGAAGCTACAATTGGTTTATAGGAATGTCAATATTGACCAATTCTAGAGTGTGATATTTAAAACCATTTGATATTGACATTTTATATCCACCGGTTCTTAGTGTCCTTGGTGGATGAAGAAAACCGACCTAGAATCGATATACATATGTTATCTTATCTGAAAAAGCTGGGGTATAACAACCACACCCAATAATTCGTTCGGCAATATTTATGGAATGAATTTCAATATAATTCTGAGAGCACCAACTTAAAAGTGAGACTCAATCAAGAAATATATCAAAGAGCTTTATCTCTTTCTCAATACAATCAGCAAATCGAACATATAGAAATCCGTGAGCCGAGAATAAGTTGGACTGTACCGAAGACCAATGCTCAAGTGTCAATCAAGTTCTATCCATCAAACAAGGTCGGATTTATCAAATGTGATTGAACTACGCACAATATGTGATTTTTCAATTATAAAAACAAATATAATGCGGAAAAGAAGTAACACAAAAACCAAAAATTTTGTCAGCGAGGAAATCGCAAATGCATAAAAACCTCGGGACCTAGTCCAAATTTGAACATCACATTGTATGAAGCCGCTATAGACACTAGCCTAATACAAGTTAACTTCGGAGTGGAATGTAGTTGAGCCCTAACCAAGTCTCACACCGATTAAGGTACAGTATCGTTCCTTAGGCCTCTAGAACCATGTCGGATTCTGCGCACTTGATTCCCTTAATTGATCTCACCCACAACTAAGAGTTGTTACGACCCAAAGTCGAAGACTTATAAACAAATTTGTCTCCCACATATATGTCTATCCTTTATTATTTTTATTCCGTCTTTTGATACAAAGATCAAGGTGAACAAGAATTTACTAATACCCCGGACTTACACTCCCGAAGAGCATCCTAGAAATATCAGACACCTCACAATAACCCAACTGGTTAACAGAAAAAGTTGTTGCGGAATCACAAGAGTCTGAGACGGAGAACTATTGTGATTACTTTTTATATCTTACCTATCGGAGATAAATCTCGAGTAAATCTTAGAGATGATAAAACTCAACACGGTAGAAAAAGTAAGATCAAAATACACAACTACAGATAAAATAGTTGGATATGGCTTCACAAATCCCAAATGAAGTTATCAAGTCGTTAACCTAATAATGGTTTTGGAAAACCTAGGTTAAAGGAGAATCGACTCTAGTTTGCAACTAGGACACACGAAAGTGTCGAGATTAGGTTTCTCAGATGCTATAGTTCTCCCTTATATAGTCTTTCAAATCAGGGTTGCTTACAATCAAAGCTAAGATAGCTTAGTAACAAAGCATTCAATATTCACCGTTAGATGAACTCCTGATTTAAGATTCAAACTAAGTATGCTTAGAAACTAAGCAATTAATCTCCACCGTTAGATGGTATTATCTTGATACACACAAATGAAATATACCTATATTTAGGTATGTATGAATCGTACCCAAACGTGTATACTTATTGGCTCAATAACAGTTAACCGAAGTTAGACATATTAACACTTATAACTTGGCCATATTCATCTAACACTTCTAGATCAAATATGATGATCAATCAATCATGATTGATAATCAAATGAATCTAAATGTGTTTCAAGATATTTGTTCAAATGTTCATCATTTCATAGCAATATGTATATGAACCATTTGAAGCAAAATCAGTTTGGTTTGTAATTGTACAAAGAACTTATACATGAACCAATTCATGAACATAATGCCACGGTTTGTAAAACTAGTTCACATACCTTAATACATTAAAGTTCCAGGGACTTTAGTTCGCAAATGGATCTTGAGTTCATGAGTATGAAAGTCACACTTTACCGATTTTAGAAATTAAAATCTATGTTCGCAAAATGAGTACGCGAATAAGAGTTCAGTACTTTGGCTTGATCCAGTCGTTCGCAAATATTTAATGCGAACAACAGCTCCGGACTTGGCCTTGTTTAGTCAGTTCGCAAACAGGGTACGCGGGCAAGAGTTCCGGACCCTTTCACAGGTAAACCAGTTCGCGAACAATAGTTTCGGACCTAAACTAGACTTGCAAAGTTAACATATGAAATATGTAACATGTATAATATCCATACATGATAGTTCTAAAACTCTCATTTAATCATTAAAACATCCTTGGAAGACAACAATGGTAATCTCACACACACCACTAGCTTCAAGTTATTTTCAAGTGATTAATCAATCAATACGAAACTTCCTGAGTCGACATCAAATGACTGTCTCACACAAATCATATAAGATGTTTCAAGGTAATTTTCATGATCATCTTTTGACTTAATATATAGTTTCGAACAAATAAATTGTCTCAAACTAAACTCGTCAAGAATACGATGAACTTAGCTAAAGCTAAAAACTTCCAACACATATTTCGAGAAATAAATAAGCGAGATAAACTCGGCTCGAAATATCAAATGTGTATAATGTAAAAGTCTATATTGATATACGACTTAGTCTCATTAGAATATATAATAGAATATACTTCTGAGTGATAGATAAGTTTTAGTCTCCACATACCTTTTGTTGATGAAGTTCCTCCAAGATCTTCAGTAGATCTTCTTCTTCAATTGGTGAATGTCGTGAAGTCTAAAGCTTAACTACACACTTCTATCCTAATCCGAGACATAGCTATAAGTAGACTAGAAATCAAGTATATAGTTTTGATCAACTAAACTTGACAAACCAGCTTGAGATAGGAACGCTTGCGAGTTCGAATTTGAGCGATTAGCTCTAACACTATCTACCGATTCTAAGTTTATTTTCTTACAAAAAATTTTAAATTATGCAAATCTTTTCATGTTTTGATGATTTATTAACTCTGGTTAATTTCACATATAAAACTATTAATTAACAACTAAAACGGTTAATTAATACTAATTAATCAAAATAAATTAGCCATTAACGAAAATAATTGGTTAAGGGGCTGTTGAGTTTACTTTAAAATGACTCATTTTTGTCTTCTAGTGATATGCGCCAAATCACTTTTGTACTGGCTACAGTTTTTCCTTCTCATTTTGAAAACATCATAAACAATCATGAACTCTATATTGACTGTTTTTGTCGAACGTGATCTTTAAATATAATGTGAACTCCGGCATGTGGTCGTATATGTTTGACCAGAAGATCTTTGATATAAACCAATAGGCGTGCCTTAGGACACACATAATATGTTTCACTTAGGCGATGGAATGTGCAAGATGATATTTTTTCTCGATGCATCTCAATTGAGCTTGCTTTTTGTGTTTGACAAAGTCCACCCGAAACTATATCAGGATTGATTACATTGGGTAAAGGTGTAACAAATAACTCTTATTTCATTGGTACTTTTATCCATTTGGTCATTTTTCTTTGGTAAAATATTTTGTTCAACCATTCAAGATAAATTCGTCGTTGATTTATTTTCATAAATTTCATTGTCTTAATAAACTGAAATCTATTAGTTTATATCAAAACAACCAAATGTTTTACCTTTCGGTTGTATATGCGGCAACCGAACCTAAGCAGTTGGATGATTGCAATTTCTGATATTGCTTATTATGGTACCTTTGGAACACAATATCAAAGTTATATTAACGGAGGTTAGTTGGTGGCCTTTTGGTGCATCAGTACATATATTGTACTGCTTTTGAAGGCGGACTTTTCTGTATGTGCTTTAGTTTATTACTTTAATGTTTTATAGGTTCTGTAACAGAACGACAAGTCGTCAAGTGCATCACACTTGCGTCTTTGCTAGTATGGATAAGAGGTTCTTCATTTTACTTCAAAATGTCACTATTTTGTTTTATTTAGTATCCCTTAGTTTGTCAATGTGGATTCTTATTTTTCGTGAGGGATTATTTATTTTGAAGAATTTTCTATCGGATCGGTCAGTCAAATTCATAAGTTTTGGTATACCAAGCTTGTTGTGATATTTATTTGGTCAAAACTATATATTGATTTATAGTCTAGTAGAGTCAGTCTCGGAGTTGGAAATAGAACATGGTAGTTGAGTATCAGACTTCACCAATTGACCTTGAAGATTGAAGACTAAAGAACAACAGCGTCATCAGAAACTTCATCAGCAAAAGTATGTGAAAACTGACTATCTTATTTACTCATATTGTCTACCATTCTATCTACTGTGACATGTCGTATGACTTAAGTATTATGAGGAGCATTGCAAAGAAGAAATTCAAGCAATATAAAACTTGTTCCATAATAGATTGAGAAAATTCATCGTTTGAAATATCACAATTACATAATAAGTTCATAAGGAGTTGTCAAGTTAGTTCTTACGTTCACAAACTGATTTACTTAGTTCAAGAACTTGAACTTATAAATTAATAGACTTGATGAATTAAATCTCATTTAACTCACGTACACAAACTAATTTTGTCAGTTCGCGAACTGGTCGATTTTGAGATATTCGTGGATAACCTTTATTTCAATAGTACAAACTGATTTTTGTAGTTCGTGCAATGATTTATGCAGTTCACGAACTGGTTGATTTTGAAAGTTTCCTAGATACTTTTTGTATTGGGGATTTTTATAAAGTACACCGTGTGGGATTAGGAATTGCAAAAATAACCCGTTATTTTGACAATTGCTAAAATACACTATGTTTCACTTTTCCATCCCGTTTTCTCAATAAAACGGTTAAATCTATTATGTGTACACTGATAAGCTGTAAGTACATTGAAAAGTCTAAAAAGTCCTGACTGAACCGACTCGTTTGAGTTCAATTGAGTGAACTACCTGATAGACGCATTTATGTGTCTATTTTAGTCTCAATTCTCTGTAATGTTAGTACCTGATTTTGCGCTTATTTTGGTATTTTATGTCTTTGTAGGTGTTTTTGAGAAATAAGCTTTTGCGGCAAAATTGGCTCGAAAAGTGGTTTTTGCGCTCGTGGGAGAAAATTACTATTCGCACCCCTCAAATGGATAAGGGGCACCCAGTCGATAAGGGGTAACCCCAGGGCACCAACTAGACAACTGCTATTTACACCTCAGCTGAGGATAGGGGGACTCCACCTTCTTCCTCGCATGAACAAAAAAAAATTTGAAGGAAAGTCGCGTTTGAAAGCTATTTACCAGCGTATTCTTCTGGATCGGATTTGGACTAAACTTTTGGTGAACTTGGTATTGGATATGGATTGGTTGGGCTCGATACAGCAAGACAGGGTTGGTAGGTCCATCGGACTCGATCGAATTGGGTTATATTATTGGTTCGGAGCAAAACAGGGGAAGAGTTCTTTCTCGGGGATGTTTTGGTTCAAAACTGGAAAGTACGTGGAGGAAAAATACTCTCTGGATTTGATCACATATTTGGAGATATTCATACGCGGAAAGAAGAGCAGAAAAGGGAGGAAAGACCGAGACTTGAGGAGAAGGAAAAGATAGATAAACTCGGATTTAATCGAGTTATATGGAGACGGGATGATATATAAAGCGCTGTTAGTATCACAAGGTGGTCTGTCGAGACCTTGGGGAGTTTGGGAACCAAGCGAGAGGAGTTTCGAGCACCACGAAGCTCGGAAAAATAATCCAGGGAACAACCCTAGTTGCAGGCGAGGAAGAAGAAGGTGAAGCACATAGACTATCAAAGGCAGTCATTAATTCTGTTGCCTATACTTTCAAACTCAATACCTTTCCAACAATTTTCCAACAATTATTTTGAGTTTGCAACAGCTCTGTTAGGGTTCTTTGTAACAGTGGGTTTTGTAACATTTATAACTGTTACAACAAACTGCTTTATAGCTTTTCTTCAATAAAACACCTTTTTGAGCTATGTTTCTATCTTTTGGGTGTATTTTCGACATGAGGAGCTAAACCCCTTTGCTGAGGCGACGAAGGAAGCCATATTTCATGCATGTGGTAATTATATTTAATTCTTTTATGACTACTTGCACTATTATCAATTGTTTTATGATTTTTCTTAATTGATTGTGATGTCGTATGATGATGTATGCTTGGTCTAAGTGCTTTTGATGCGTCATGCTAGTGATTTACAGTCAATCTTTTAAGAATCTACCTTGGCAAAGAATTAGAGTCAATATTATTTGAGCTATAATTATTTGGAATAAATATATGAATCGCATGAATGAGTTATGGTGCAATCCTAAGTCTCAGTAATCTCTCGATATCGTGACAACTTTTTGTATATATTTTCTATTATTAAATCTGAAATCAAATCTTTACAAGTCTGAGTGAACGACATCTTTTTCTTACCACTTTACTACAACAATAAAAATCACATCAATTTTTGGCGCCGCCGACGCGGACTTGTATTTAGATTTGTTTTAGGTTTCTTTTTCTTTTTATTATTTTTTGTTCTTTTTTACGCCTTTGGTATTTTTCGATTCTTTTCAGATTTGGAGCGAAGCTACAAGGAAAGAAAAAGTGCTATAAAAGGAAAGCATCGCCAAAGAAGGAAAGAAAAGAGGAATCTGAAAGGAGTGAAGAAGAAGATTTTGTATATAGTTATTTTGTTTTATTTTTTTTTAGAAACTGTAAATAGGGTTTTATTTTGTAAATTTTCTTTTCCTTTTTGGACACTTTTTGGACTTGGACATTATTTTTAAAACCCTAAGGAAGGGTTGAGATTAAATATAAACTGTTTGCAGGGAAGGACGACAGTTACGATACTGTCTCGGCCCCTCGGGTTCGTACACTGACATCGGAGTCGGTGGCCTGAGTCGACTTCAACGGTTCATCGCCCGTCTGCACGGAGGTAAGACTCTATCCACCCACGAATCCCTGTCGTTGGGTTTTATTTTGTGTGACAACTCACACCCCCTAATAGAATGTCGAATCGGTATTACAATAGCCAATACAACGAATATCCGACTCGAGTTTCAAAATGAACGTTACTACCTTGACCATAATGTGAATAGTGGTTGGGAACATCAGCCTTTTGAAGGTTATGGTCCATACCATGGTGAGCCCAATTACTATCCATACTCCCACCGGTCATACGAGCAAAATTCCTCTCTAGAGTCCGCACGAAAGTTAGCTGAGTCGACACAGAAGTTACTTGAGTCTACACGTAGTTCAGCTGAGATGAATAACTTAGTTTTGGACGAAAGCAATGCAACGTGTGAACCTTCTTTCCTAGATAAAATCAGGATGTCATGTGAGTCAACTCAGAAAATGTTGTTAGAGGCCCAGGCAAGAACTGCTCAAGATAGTCTTAATTTCTAATATAGTGTTTCCAATAGTACCTTTGAAGATGAGGATAGTTATTTGCATAATAAAGATGACGAGGTTAGAATTGGTAACACTACTTTAGATGAGGTTCAACCATTTTCATGTTATTATAATGATGATTATGATGAGGATAGTGTTGATGAAGAATTTGAAATAAGTAGGCATAGTGATCAGGAATTTGTTACTCCAATTGAGCTTTACAATGATAATATTATTTCTAGTTCAATTCCAAATAATTTTAATAATTATTCACCTATTCAAAAGGACGAGGATTTGACTAGAGATACCACCGTTTTAGACGATGTAGTATTCCCTTATGATTACGAAGCCGATGATAGTTTTGAGGAACGAGTTTCTTATGAGAATATTGTTTTAGAGTCTAGCGATTTAGAAACATTAGTCTTAGACAAAGAAAATGAACTCGTGGAGATGAGTGAGGATGAACCTGACTTAGAAGAATCAATTGACCATTTTCAGGAATCTGATGACCTTGAAATTAGGGAAGTTGTGACTAGTCTTTCTAGAGACACTGAAAACTCTAAGTTTGGGGGTGATTATCATTCTCCATGTGCCTTAACTCTTAGAAAGGTCCCTCACTTGGGACTTGACATATGTGCCTCAACCATTTTAAAAGATTATCTTCATACACGTTTTCCGAACCTAGTGATGTCCATAGGGAAGTTCGGTTGTTAGAAACCCATCCTCTCGGTTGATGTGGTTAGCCCAGGCTATGATACCCAGTTGATTTTGTTTTCCCACCAAATATTTTTCAACCAATTGTGGGAATGTATGAGTTCAAAATGTGTCACTTATTAAGTTCTCGAGACCAAACCTAATTATTTTAGGAGAATAGAAATGACACGTTTTCTTATGATTGACCGCCGCCATCGTGGTCAATTGGGTAAGTCAAACCGATTGACTTTAAGGATCCGCAATTATTCAGGTTATTATTATGTGCTTCTAAGTTCTTATTTGAGTTTTTACATACTTTACAACCTGAACCGGATCTTAGCTTTGAGGAATTCCAAAGACATGCAAATATTTTATCTCGACCCGAGTTATAGACCCGAACTCGAACCACGGCTAGACGTAGTTGTCTTAAACAGAAACTAGACAAGGGTATGCTTTATTTGTTCATCTTCTTGGCATGCTTGCAGATTCCTTTTGCTTGTGATAGCTCTATTTGGTTTTGATGACCCACAGAAAATTCCGGCTATTACTTTATGATTCTATGAGGTGACTAATCCTTTTGTAGTCCTGGTCAAGACTTTAAACTTAGCACTTATTGGGAGGTAACCCAACATTCATGCGACACGGTAATATATTTCCTTAACTCTTTTACTTCAAATGGTAACAGCTTCTCCTTGTTCATGTTTTTAATTTTATCTTTAGAACATTGAGGACAATGTTAGATTTAAGTTTGGGGGTGGGGTAGAAACTTTTGTTACCTTTTTGTTACAATAAATAAACTCCATAGCCTAGAAATTTATGCTTATTAAGGATGGCACTAACCAATCTAAGTGGATGGAAGCATTTTGGTTGTAGGAGTTGAGGAACCAATCTGATTAGATGGAAACATCTAAAGAGTCTATTCATAAAAGCACGAGCTCGTGTGTTAGAATTAAAGAAAAAAAAAACACGGTAGTTTCGCCATATCTCGTTGAATCCTTTTCACTTCTATTTTTATTTTGTTTTCTTTAAAATATGTTTGTCTAAATGATTAGGTGGGGCTCACGATTCAAGTTGTTACCACTGCTAGGGTGAAATAGGGTGATTGAGATACCGAAAAAAAAAGAGTTGAAAAAAAAAAAAAAAGTCGGAAAAAGTCGAAACAAAAAAAAAAAAAAAAAAAAATTGAGACCAGACCATCATACCAACCGGAATAAATTCAATAAAGTCGACCACCGGAACCCTTGTATATGCCAGTTGTGTTGACCTAGAGTTAGGATTATCGACCACTGGTTCCCTTGTATATGCCAGTGTGTTGGTATTAGTCAGACTAGTATCTCAATCCATTAGGATAAGTTCGTTTTGGCAGTGGCCTTCAGACAAATATGAGAAACACTGTTCACCTTAGTCAACATCAAAACCATCTATGTTTTTCTATATCCATTTCTTAATCTATTCATGTGATTGGTTGACTCCGGTTATGATGTTCAGAAACTATCTGAGTAGAGCTCTGTGACTTATATATGAATTTTAGTATGCTTCAGTGCAAACTCGTGTACAACAATTGGAATTTTGCATCAGGGTACTTCCTCCTGTAGTCAATAAGTATGCCAACCAAGGAGATTTTTTTAGTGCCTTCAAAGGTTTTGCGTAGATGGTTAGGGTCTGGAGTATAAAGGTTTTGTGGGTATACCTCTGGTAAACCCTCCCGAGACTATAACTCGGCCACTAGGGGTTTAAAGGCTTATTGCATACGCTAAATGCAATCGACGATGCCTGCGACAGTGAGTTAGGATTTTATTTTTTTTAAATTTGCTCGAGGACTAGCAAATAATAAGTTTGGGGGTATTTGATAGACGCATTTATGTGTCTATTTTAGTCTCAATTCTCTGTAATGTTAGTACCCGATTTTGCGCTTATTTTGGTATTTTATGTCTTTGTAGGTGTTTTTGGAGAAATAAGCTTTTGCAAAGAAAATTGGCTCGAAAAGTGGTTTTTGCGCTCGTGGGAGAAAATTACTATTCACACCCCTCAAATGGATAAGGGGCACCCGGTCGATAAGGGGTAACCCCAGGGGCACCAACTAGACAACTGCTATTTACACCTCAGTAGAGGATAGGGGGACTCCACCTTCTTCCTCGCATGAACAAAAAATTTGGCGGAAAGTCGCGTTTGAAAGCTATTCACCAGCGTATTCTTCCTGGATCGGATTTGGACTAAACTTTTGGTGAACTTGGTATTGGATATGGATTGGTTGGGCTCGATCTGACAAGACAGGGGTTGGTAGGTCCATCGGACTCGATCGAATTGGGTTATATTATTGGTTCGGAGCAAACAGGGGAAGAGTTCTTTCTCGGGGATGTTTTGGTTCAAAACTGAAAGTACGTGGAGGAAATATACTCTGCTGGATTTGATCACATATTTGGAGATATTCATACGCGGAAAGAAGAGCAGAAAAGGGAGGAAAGACCGAGACTTGAGGAGAAGGAAAAGATAGATAAACTCGGATTTAATCGAGTTATATGGAGACGAGATGATATATAAAGCGCTGTTAGTATCACAAGGTGGCTGTCGAGACCTTGGGGGAGTTTGGGAACCAAGCAGAGGAGTTTCGAGCACCACAGAAGCTCGGAAAAATAATCCAGGGAACAACCCTAGTTGCAGGCGAGGAAGAAGAAGGTGAAGCACATAGACTATCAAAGGCAGTCATTAATTCTGTTGCCTATACTTTCAAACTCAATACCTTTGTAACAATTTTCCAACAATAAAAATCACATCACTACCTAGTCGACTTGGACTATCTTGTGGTTCAGGAATTTTGTCGAGTACTAAATATGGGTAAAACTGGTAACTCATAGGTAACCATTTTCATATCGTATGAGTTCTCTTTCAACCTAAAATTTCGAATCAGAGATAAACTCGTCCCATTCTCCCAAACTTATGCAAACACACAAACACAACTTAAATTTCTATCATTCATCATCAAAAACTACGGCAGGAACATCACTAGCATCTTGTATGAGTTGAACATATCAATAATTACTAGCACAAACATTTTCTGATGGTTAATGTTAGAGCATAGCTCGGTTGAACCCACCAAGCGTTGGTATGTCAAGTTTGGTTGTCATATTTTAGTGAATCAAAACTCATGTTAAGAGTCGCTTGATTATGTACTAGAGTCAACTTCGTATAGGTTAGCTTGAAAGTATTAGGACATGAGACTTTACAAGTATTGCGAAGACTTGAAGATGTGAAGAAGCAAGGAGCTACAACGTCAACAATCATCCTTCCACTTGAGGTTAGTGATATTTGACTTGAACTGTTTCATTCCCCAACGTATCTTTCAAGTTGTGCATATTGAAAACAAACTTCGAAGCATATTTGAACTCTAGATAGACATAGTATTAAGGAATACAATACGAGGTTTATTGCTTAACCATTAAACTTTGTAGATAAGACATCGCCATAATTATTTTAATGCTATTGTGATTATGTATGGGTATGAGGTGAGGATTTCATCCTAGGGAACAATGTTTTGCATGTGTTCTAAGGAAGTAAGTTCATAAACTTATTTGTGAATCGAAAAGTAAATCGCCAGGCGTTATTGGTTTTGTTATTCATTGCATATGTTATGAACAACCAATATGTGTGATTAAGTATAACCGTTCACGACTTGTTGTGTTCTTGGTAGAACTATTCACAAATGCCTGACTTATGTATTGGTATGACTTTTATTAGTGAAACCGATCTTAAGTAATCACCTGAGATGGTATGGTCGGGTTTGTGATTTTCTGTCTGACCAAATATGGGAAAGGGGAACCGATCCTAGTAAGAGGTGCAGTACATCACAAAGGGGAACCGATCCTTGTATGAGTTGCAACAAGGTTTATAACTGTTAAGTGCATATTTTGCATATATTTAGTGTCGAATCCATGCTAGTATTTGCTATATTTTCTTGCGAATATTACTCTTGTTTTCTCTTATTTATGTTTTTCAATATGAATCATCCAAAAGAAGTGAATATGCACTTAATTGTGCAAAGAAAGAAGTTAGCCGCAAGCGGAGAAGGGCCAAAGACCAAGTGAAACTCATCCAAATCGAGGAGTTCTTGATATCATCTTGAAGAGGACTAAAAGATGAAGTCAATGACGAAAGAATGAAGTCATTCTGAGTTCGTATGAAGAAGTTATGAGCAAAACAAGAACTCAGAAGATTAAAAAGGCAAAATGGTCATTTTCCTGTGCCAAGTGCTATTGGCACCCCACTGTACGTTAAGGGGCAATCATCCTGTTAAGGGGTAGACTGTTACAAAGGAACTGTTATTTGCATTTAGGTTTTTATTCGTTCAATAAGGCCATGGGGAAGAAAAGTCTATATGGAAGTTTCAAGCAACAAGGAAATTGAGGAAAAGAGCTACAAATTGTCAAGGATCTACGAAGTTCAAGAGTTTATCATCAACAGTTGAAGACCGAAGAAGAAGACCAAGAAGATGAAGAAGACGAGCCGAAGGAAGACATTTCTATTGGATGCTGTGACAGTGGTGCTTTCATCACTGCCGATCATATGTGAAGGTGGTAAGTACTCCCATCCCTATAGTGGTTGATTTCCTTTCTTAAAGATCATCAGAAAAATATTTTTGTTCCACGATTTTGTGGAGTCTCCAGAAATAATTCGGAAGGTTTCCTTCCCACCATTCAATGTGTGTAGGATTCTCTCTTCATTCCTACCTGCACACATGTGAGACCCATAAAAAAGCCGTCTTTTTTGAGTGCAATTATCATAAAATCCTTTTAAGTGAGGCAGAAGTCGAGGCGAAATGCTTATTGATCGCTCTCAAACATGCAATCTCTCATTATGGTGTGGTTATTTCTCACTCAAGATTTAAGAATGAGAATATGTTCTTTGGTATTTCTAACTTCTTATTATTACTAGCATGCAGAAACTCTATGTCCTCATAGCTCTTTGGATGCTTGGGAAGCTGGAACGCTTTGAAGTTGGAGTAGGTTTTGTGGGTATACCTCTCGTAAGCCCTCACGAGACTATAACTCGTCCACTAGGGACACCTAGGGGTTTAAAGGCCTGTTGCACATGCTAAGTGCAACCGTATCCTCGACGACATGGAGTTGTTGTATTTTAGATAGTTTGCTCGAGGACTAGCAAAAGCCAAGTGTGGGGGAATTTGTTAAGTGCATATTTTGCATATATTTCGTGTCGAATCCATGCTAGTATTTGCTATATTTTCTTGCGAATTATTGTATATTACTCTTGTTTTCTCTTATTTATGTTTTGCTAGGTGAATCATCCAAAAGAAGTGAATATGCAAAGAAAGAAGTTAGCCGCAAGCGAAGAAGGGACAAAGACCAAGTGAAACTCATCCAAATCGAGGAGTTCTTGATATCATCTTGAAGAAGACGAAAAGATGAAGTCAATGACGAAAGAATGAAGTCATTCTGAGTTCGTATGAAAAAGTTATGAGCAAAAAAAGAACTCGGAAGATTTAAAAGGCAAAATGGTCATTTTCCTGTGCCAAGTGCTATTGGCACCCCACTGTACGTTAAGGGGCAATCATCATGTTAAGGGGTGGACTGTTACAAAGGAACTACTAAAGGAAGTCATGTCATTTACTGGGGGGAAGCCACATTTTGAATACTGATAAAGGCACCCGCCTTCATTACTCGGGCACTTCTTCTTCACTGCTGCCAAACAGCACACAGTCGATGGCCGCTGATGGTGATCATGATTGATCATGTTAGTATTGTTTCGAGATAGAAAACAGAGAATGAGGTTGCTGCCATTAACGGGAAGTGATGATGAAGAATTGGGTTTGAATGTTGCTGCCATTGTTGATGGAGAGCTCGAGATCGACTGGCACTAACATCATTGAGCTGTAAGAAGCACTGGCTGGTGAATGAAGGTTAACGAATTGGTGATCGAAGCTGTTGTTGATGATCATGATGGCTGGTGGTACCTGATGTTGCCAGTAATAGTGATGTTGAACAGGAAATGGGTGCTTGAAGTCAAGTTCCAGATCCGATAAGAAGAAAGCAGGCTTGCTGCCAACGATGATTAAAACTGATGGTAATGTTAGGCAGTAATGCTCGGGATTTGCTGTGACGAGAAGAACACGAGCAGGCAGTGATGATGCTGGTGACTGCAGGGAAGGTAATGCTCGAGTTTCTCTGGTGAATGATGGTTATGGCTTGCTGTCGTTGATAAAGGATAAGTATGGTACACGGAGAAGGCAGTAAAGATAAAAAGGGCTCGATCGAGCAAGTTCATGGAGTTGATGATTACTGATGTTGATCGAGTATGATGATGACGGTGATGACGAGATGGCCCATGCTGTTGTTGTTGCTTGTCGACGATGCAGGATGCTGTGGACAGGTTGAGAGGAATATGAAGCGAGTTTGGTGGATTGAGATGGATGACTCAGGTATGGAGCAAAACATGACGACGAGATACATATCAATCCCCCTTGTATTTTATTATTTTGCTGAACCAAATACATATCAATTACACAGCTCTCTGTGGGAACGATCCTTACTAGCGCTATATTATTTATTTAATTAGTGGGAAATATCTTGATTAATTTGTTGTGGTTACGACACGCATCAAATTTTGGAGCATTACGGAGCGGTTGTTAATTGATTTGTTATTTGTTTAGCTTGTTTTTGTTTTTAAATTTTTTCTTGTGTTCTTGTGAGTCGTCATGTTTCCTTATGGACATAACATGTACGGAGCACAAGACCAATCATCATATTATTGTGGTACTCAATTTGGATTTCAACCTCATTCATATAACAACTACCAACCATACCCTACGGAGCCTTATGGATACTCTCATACATATCAACAACCTTATGACGGGTATGTAAGTGAGCAATCAAAGGGAAGGGAGGATAGTTATGCTTCTGATCAGTTGTTTTCTAGTAATGTGCAGATGACAGAGAGTTTGGAAAGACCGACTCCTCTTTATCATGTTCTATCTTCATTTATGTCAAAAGAAGAGATACAGTCTGAAAATTTCATCGTGAATAATGGCGGAAAACGTATTAATATCGAAAAACTTTCGAGCAATATGATCGAGTTAGAAGAAGTTTGGAGCATCGAAAGACTCTCGAAGAAATTAACAAGGTAATACGAGCGGAACTTCAACGTCGTTGGGATATTGAAGATTATGAGGTTGATGAAGACTCGAATGAAGATGAGAAACCTTTGGAAAATCCTTGCAATAATGGTAATGTTATTTCAAATCCGGATCATAATAACGATCACTCGCCAATTCAAAAGGAGGAGGATGAATATGACATAACTGTTGTTATAAATGGTGTAACGTACTCAAACAATGATTTTAAGATTTGCACCAATGAACTAGACTTTCTTGAAGAGGATTCTGATGACGAAAGTGTTGAAGAAATAGAGATTGAGAATGAAACCAAATTGGTTGAAGTTGTGGAAGACCCAATTGAGCTAGCCAAGGATTATATTGATGTTGAGATTACGGTTGAAGCAGAAACTGACGAAGAATGGCTAAATAGTTTGATAGAGGACCACGATACAAATGAGGTAAATAATTCATTGCAATTCTTTAAGAATGATGAGGATCCTGTAATACGAGAGATTGTGGAAGGTTTGTCTAATCCTTTGCATATTTCTGAATCTTTTGATCCACATCACTTAGGATTGAGTATTTGTGCTTCTAAAATTCTGAAGGATTATTTTACTTCAAAGTATAAACCACTTGATGTGTTTGATTCTAGCATTGTGCAGGTTCATCGAGAGGAACCCGAAGAAGTTCCCTTATTTTATGTTCTTTATCCACTTCCGAGTGTAAAAAGGACTAAGTGTGGGGGAAGCTTTAAAGCTATAACAATTTCATTATTCATATGTTATGCTAATCATTGTGCGAAGTTGTTACTAGAATTGCAGATTGTTTTCTGGGAAGACTACCAGATTTTCAGATTGTTGGTATATGGACAATAACAAGAAAGTCGGGCTGACGACTTTAAACCAAGCGCTAAATGGGAGGCAACCCATAGGTTTTGTATCTTAAACTATTTTATTTTTTGTTTTTATTGTTTTCATGTCATATTTGCATCCCATGTTTAATTTCATTGAGTCCGGAATCTATTTTAGAAGAAAATTAAGACGAATACCTTTTCGTCAGAAAAATTCAGACTGCACGTAGTTCAGTCCAGAGACCATAACTGTCAGAAAGTTTATTGAAACACTGTTCCCTTTTGACATTGTATAGAAAATACGTAGGTGAACAAATTTTGTGAAATGGAGTTTTTCCAAATTCCTTACCAATTTGTACAGTTTTTGCGTTTTATCTGCTGTTACGTCGAAATTCGAAATTTTCGGTTTTACACATTGAGGACAATGTGAAGTTTAAGTGTGTGGGAGTCTTTTGCATATAGAGTTTTTAGACTTTTTGAGTCAAAATTTTAAATTTCTTTGTATATATTTGAATAAAACCTCCAACTTGTAGAGATTTTAGAGTCACTAACATACTTCTAAGTATGTTTACATATAAATTTCTGACCGACATACCCTAACTTGAAGTGTTGGGAACTACGTTCGATTTCTTGCTTGTTAGAGTGTTAAATAATGGATTTAATCATGCCGGTGATGCAAATTAGGTGCAGGGAGAAATGCATTATTAGAGTTGATGATCAATCATTAGTGGAGACTACCTATTTTCACATCAACAGAGGCACCAGACCAAATTTTCTTTGTAGCTGACTAAAAAGCTTTCTTTTGAGTGTGTGTCACCGTACGTTAATTCCGGGTAGAATGGTGAGCTACCCAACCTCCCACCAATAGAAGCACTATTTTTGATCTCTCGAGTGCTAATTTTGTCAATCATGAGGGTGACGTCTATAGATGAAATCCACATTCTTGTAGTTTGATTTGCAGTTAGCACCATTCTCTCTCTCGCCAACAATATATCCATAGAAACACCATCATCATCAGCAAATGGAGCAACATCAAAATCTAAAAGGAAAGTTGAAGACATTTGAGGTTTACAAGCAACAATACAAGAATGAGCATATTTCATATCCAAGTAAAGAAACAAACAATGAGCATATTTTTATATACATGTTGAAGACTTACATATAAAGAGCGGAATTCTATATCTAAGTATGAAGACTTATTACAAGAGCGAAGAAAATCAAAAGATGAGAGTTATTGAAGTTTATGATACGAAGGCATTACAAGTTGTGAAGATCAAAGTGGTAACGTACTTCTTTCATGGCCATGTTAATTTTATTTCATATTTATTGTTTTAGTTGCAATCTCTCTTCAAAAAAAAAAAAAAAAAAAGAAAAAAAATATATAAATATATAAATATATACAAAAAGATTTGCATTTAGGTTGTTATTCGTTCAATAAGGCCATGGGGAAGAAAAGTCTATATGGAAGTTTCAAGCAACAAGGACATTGAGGAAAAGAGCTACAAATTGTCAAGGATCTACGAAGTTCAAGAGTTTATCATCAACAGTTGAAGACCGAAGATGAAGACCAAGAAGATGAAGAAGACGAGCCGAAGGAAGACGTTTCTATTGGATGCTGTGAGAGTGGTGCTTTCATCACTGCCGATCAGATGTGAAGGTGGTAAGTACTCCCATCCCTATAGTGGTTGATTTCCTTTCTTAAAGATCATCAGAAAAATATTTTTGTTTTCCACGATTATGTGGAGTCTCCAGAAATAATTCGGAAGGTTTCCTTCCCACCATTCAACGTGTGTAGGATTCTCTCTTCATTCCTACCTGCACACATGTGAGACCCATAAAAAGCCGTCTTTTTTGAGTGCAATTATCATAAAATCCTTTTAAGTGAGGCAGAAGTCGAGGCGAAATGCTTATTGATCGCTCTCAAACATGCAATCTCTCGTTATGGTGTGGTTATTTCTCACTCAAGATTTAAGAATGAGAATATGTTCTTTGGTATTTCTAACTTCTTATTACTAGCATGCAGAAACTCTATGTCCTCATAGCTCTTTGGATGCTTGGAAGCTGGAACGCTTTGAAGTTGGAGTAGGTTTTGTGGGTATACCTCTCGTAAGCCCTCACGAGACTATAACTCGTCCACTAGGGACACCTAGGGGTTTAAAGGCCTGTTGCACATGCTAAGTGCAACCGTATCCTCGACGACATGGAGTTGTTGTATTTTAGATAGTTTGCTCGAGGACTAGCAAAAGCCAAGTATGGGGGAATTTGTTAAGTGCATATTTTGCATATATTTCGTGTCGAACCCATGCTAGTATTTGCTATATTTTCTTGCGAATTATTGTATATTACTCTTGTTTTCTCTTATTTATGTTTTGCTAGGTGAATCATCCAAAAGAAGTGAATATGCAAAGAAAGAAGTTAGCCGCAAGCGGAGAAGGGACAAAGACCAAGTGAAACTCATCCAAATCGAGGAGTTTTTGATATCATCTTGAAGAGGACGAAAAGATGAAGTCAATGACGAAAGAATGAAGTCATTCTGAGTTCGTATGAAAAAGTTATGAGCAAAACAAGAACTCGAAAGATTAAAAAGGCAAAATGGTCATTTTCCTGTGCCAAGTGCTATTGGCACCCCACTGTACGTTAAGGGGAAATCATCATGTTAAGGGGTAGACTGTTACAAAGGAACTGCTAAAGGAAGTCATGTCATTTACTGGGGGGAAGCCACATTTTGAATACTGATAAAGGCACACGCCTTCATTACTCGGGCACTTCTTCTTCACTGTTGCCAAACAGCACACAGTCGATGGCCGCTGATGGTGATCATGATTGATCATGTTAGTATTGTTTCGAGATAGAAAACAGAGAACGAGGTTGCTGCCATTAACGGGAAGTGATGATGAAGAATTGGGTTTGAATGTTGCTGCCATTGTTGATGGAGAGCTCGAGATCGACTGGCACTAACATCAGTGAGTTGTAAGAAGCACTGGCTGGTGAATGAAGGTTAACGAATTGGTGATCGAAGATGTTGTTGATGATCATGATGGCTGGTGGTACCGCTGTTGCCGCATTAATAGTGCTTGTTGAACAGGAAATGGGTGCTTGAAGTCAAGTTCCAGATCCGATAAGAAGAAAGCGAGGCTGCCACCGATGATTAAAACCCGATGGTAATGTTGGGCGTAATGCTTGGGATTTGTTTGTGACGAGAAGAACACGAGCAGGATGATCTTGTGGCCTGCAGGGAAGGTAATGCTCGAGTTTCTCCGGTGAATGATGGTTATGGCTTGCTTTATTAGTTGATAAAGGGTAAGTATGGTACACGGAGAAGGCAAGAAAGATAAAAGGGCTCGATCGAGCAAGTTCATGGAGTTGATGATTACTGATGCTGCTCGAGTATGATGATGACGGTGATGACGAGATGGCCCATGCTGTTGTTGTTGCTTGTCGACGATGCAGGATGCTGTGGATAGGTTGAGAGGAATATGAAGCGAGTTTGGTGGATGGAGATGGATGACTCAGGTATGGAGCAAAACAGGACGACGAGATTTTCTCGTTTGGAATTGTGCGTCAAGGAATATACCATCAGTATACAGCGGAAAGAGTTGGGAGAGTCTCTTGACCAGAAACGAGTTGTTGTTGATGACAAATATGGGAAGATTTCGATCAAGTTAAAAGATTTACTGCGTAGGTAAAAGTGGTAATCCAAAGAGACAGCTTTGTACATCAAATTTGATGAGTCTTGGATCTCGAAAGGAAGACAGGTTGGTATAAGTGGGTCCCGTGTAAGCCAATCAGAAATCGTGCACATCTTGTTAAGTTACTCCAGCTGCACCGTATCAATATTACTTGAGTTTTCAAAGTTCAAAACTCTGTTAGCCGACCTTACTTCCTTATCAAATAAGGAATTGTCGCACACGTTGAATTCGTTTTGAAGCCTATATAAGGAGCAGTAGTCGAGACAGAAAAGACAACTTTTGGTAGAGAGAAAAATACAGAGAGAGGAGAGGAAAGGTTCTTAATCCATATCTTAGGGTTTACCCCTTTAGGGGGAAACCAAGCTATTTTCTTCTTCTTTCTTCTTATATTTTTGTGGGTTTTAGTAAATCCATGTGTAACTAATTTCCATTGATTACGGATGAATTCAATGTGCTAGCGTGAAGCTTTATTAGTTATATAAATCTATTCGAAGTTTTAATCATCATCGATTGTCTTTTCTATATTTAGGGTTTATGAATGATTCTTAGATTGATTTGGGATGCATACTAGATTAGTCTATTGATTGTTCTATTGCTAGTGGAGATTTGGAGCGATCCGTAATTATCGTGCATCTCCTACGCAAGTAGAGAACGTGAGACCTTGCAGAGGGATACTGTGAAGCAATCATGCGTGAAGACAACACCAGTAAGTGAACCGAGCGTGCGAGTTTAACTTCTTTGGGATCAAACCTAAATTCACAAAGCCTAAGCGTTCGGTTGAGTTACACCTTGTAAGCGTACCTCAAGGCGGCTCAGTTGGATAGAATCCGGCGGCTAAGCGTACTTATCCGGTGATATGAGGAGTTTTGGGGATAGCTAAGCGTACCTGCAATCCTACGGTTGGTGATTGTTTATGGGTGAAAACTATTTCTGCCGGTTTTGGTAATTTGGGGTGTGTGGATGAGAAATGAGTCTAAACCTTAAACAAATGCACTACACGGGAGTGCTTGTAGATTCGAGAAATCAATACGTACAACCGGCCTAAACCAATAAATGGCCGTTCCAGACTTGTTTGGTCACAAAGTGAAGGAGATGGGGTTGATCTTAGGGAGGGAAGTGAAGAAGGTGTTGAGATTGTGAAGGTGTTGGCTATGTATGACTTGTATCGGAAAGTCGAACCGGCTTGCGGGATGTAAGCTATCAGTTCCGGTGTTTGAATACGATGGTATCAACACTTGCCTATGTTGTCTGGACTTGTTCTTTTCTTTTGGAAATAGGGAGGAGAACCTATTTATACAAGTCATTTGAGCCTTATTCACGTCTCTCGTGGGAAGTGGAGTGATGGAGTAGTGGAGTTGTGTGTTGGTGTTACACGACTAGTCTTGCCCACTTCTCCCGTCATCTCTAACCTTCCATGACTTCCTGACACGTTCTTGTGATGGCGCGTTGCACGCTGTAAACCGCCAGACCAATACCCCAGTATGTATCCCCAGTTTGTGACATGATTGATGTCTCGAGTGTGTGGATCGTGGGACCCAAAGAAAAGTAGCATGTAATGCTAGATTAAATAACTAAGTTATTTAGGAAGTCGATACTTGTGAAGTATCGTGTGTATTCTATGTGTGCCGCATCATGATGTGGTAGAGTGATGGGTGGTGATCACCATGACGCCTCACCGACCAATTAACTCGACCAGGGGTTGTATAACCAAGCCGGGTGAAGTTGGACGGACGAGATGATCTTTGAGACACTCATCTGCGGCCGTTGATGGAATTAGGGTTTTTGAAGAGGTGTGAAAGCATCACTCTTCAGCTTGGTCGAATCCAAGCTTGGGATACAATTTTGACAGGGCCAATCGTGCATGTGTGTAGACGACATGACGGTATAGGCGCCCATATCTCATTGTCTCGTGAAAGTGTGATCTGGGCCACTCAATTCGTCCGGCGAAGTTGAGTGGTCGAGATCAATTTGCAACAGAAATTTAGTGCTGCAAAAGCCGCGCATCATGCCCACTTCGGGCGCGCATTTCAAGACGACCAAGATTGGTCGGTCTTGTTCGATTAGTCCAGATACGACGGCGAGCTGGTATACACGTCCATATCTCAACATCCCATAGAAACGTGATCTAAGCCACTCAATTTGTCCGGCAAAGTTGAGTGGTCGAGATTAGTTTGTAATTGGGAGGTGCGACCACGCCTAGTTCGGGCGTGCGAATCGAGGCAACCACGCATGATATGCCTTGTCCGATCGGGTGTGGAGATAGATGGGCCCACGGTGGTCATGTTGATGCGCACCGGACCTGCTTAGTCTAATCCCGGACCCTTCATTCGTGCGGGGAAGATGGACGCTCGTGATTGTTCAAACACTAATTGGGGTTTCACCGGCCGTGCGTCATGCCTTGTTTGGGAGCACTAACTGGAACGACCAACTATAGTTGGTCTTGACCGATCGGTCATGTATGTAGGCGGGCCCACGGTGTTTGTGTTGACATGTTCTGGGCTCTTTGAATCTACATCTACACCCTTCATCTATGCCTGCGAAGATGGATGGTTGAGACTGTTCTGCGATACATGTAATGTGCCGCAAACCCTAATTTAAGGTTTTTTGTCCATACAGCTCTGGTTTGGACGGTTTGGCAAACTATGCCACCCTTTTGGGGAGACCAGGCCATGCGGGGCCCGCGTTGGGTCGGTAGTGAATATTCCAATACCCGCTTGGGGTCATGGATTCAATCTAAGCCATCCAATCATCTTTGGTGAAGTTGGATGGTCGTGATCGTTTTAAAAGACCGATATGGTCGGGCCGAGGTTCAAATATGCTCAATCGGGCTAGTATAACACACCGAGAGTCGTAGCCTTTGTATGGGTATTTCGTACATGTTTTATTATTAATGCTTGGAGATTCGTGTTGCTCTGCCGAGAACAACACTCGATCGTCATGCCGCACCCTGGAATGAGTACAGAAATACAAGGTGGTCATGCATTAATTAATAATGCTGTAAATTCACAGGGTATATGGGATTGTTGCTACATGCTCCAACCTGGATGAATTTTGTGTATTTAGTTCACAGAATACTGGGATTGTTGCCACATACTCTATTTTAGGTGAATTAGTAAAGTGAAGAAATATTCATCACTTATTAGTGGCTTTATCTTTTGCAAGATGTTAGCGCATAATTTTGGCCTTTACAATTTTAGCCTTAAGTGAAATTCCACCATCAACATTAAGTCCCCTGCCTAGCGCATAATGGTTGCGCTATTGTGGGGTAGGCATGAGATGGTGACATACTTATGTGAAGAAGACAGGATAAAGAAAATTTACCTAGAGGAATTTTGACCGACCGCTAGCATTGTCCATGTAAACGCCGTTGTGCAAGCGAAATCCTTTGGTGGGACCGGTTTCCTTCCTTGCGTGTTTGAATCAAAAGAGGAATCCAAGCAAAAGAGGAATCCTTGTTCTATTGGGATTCTTCCAAATTTTGTCTATAAAAGGACCGATCCCTTTTCTTTTTTCTTCACACTTTTTCGCTTCTTTTTTTTTTTTTTTTGTTCGGCAGCTCTTTGTCCATGATCTCCACTACTTGCCGCCAACCGCCAGGAGCTTTCCGTAGCCGTCCGTCCTTCCGATTAGGTAAGCGTTTTTTTTTTTTTTTTTTTTTTTTTTTTTTTTTTTTTAAGGTAAACACCTTTTGCAAGACGTGTATTATGCTTAGTTCTTCCGCCGAGGTTGATACGCCAATATTTTCTAGAATTGCTTAGTAAAACAACCCGTGAATCCATCAATTTGTCGCATCCAAAACCTAGCTTCTTAGGTTGTAGCTTGGAAAGAAATTCGGCTTGGATTTCGTGAACATGATTCCCATGAACATAAGAGAACCGTGTTATGCAAATAAATGTGGCCCCTCCATATATGCTCGATTGAACGTGTGTCTCATACCGTGTATGCCTGACTGAATGTCGTCTTTATACCGGCCTTGTGCCCTTGACCAACACCGGACTTGAAACTCGAGCAATACCGGACTCGTGACTTGATTAATACCAGACTTGAAACTTGAGCAATACCGGACTTGTGACTTGATAAATACCAGATTTGAAACTTGAGCAATACCGGACTTGTGACTTGATCAATACCAGACTTGAAACTTGAGCAATACCGGACTTGTGACTTGATCCGGTCTTGTTTGCTGACATGACCCGTACCAGCCTATTAACATGATATTGATCTACGTGGCCCGATACCTGCTTGACTACGCGATATTAAACCCATTTGGGGTGTTAGCCCTGTAACCTCGACCGTCTTCGTGGACTTGACCAACGGCTTAATTTGTTGACGTGACTCAATACCAGCCTCGTTTGGATCCAATACCAGCTTTGTGTGCTCCAACGTGAATGTGTGTTCCGTCGTGTGTGACCACACATCCCATGCATTTTTATATAAGTACTGACTCGTGTCTTTTATTGTAGAATGAAGAAAAGAACTCATGTTGAGATGTCTTCTAGAGATAATGCTGGTGCTAACAGCTTCAAAGATATGCCGAACATTGCTGATGAGTTGTTCACCTTGCCTTTTCCAAACATTAGGAAACATCCCTCTCACGGGATAGTCCTGCTCTCCGGTTTAGAAAATATGGAAGCTGATCCATCTTCTTCTTCGGCACTTGTGATGAGGTTCTGTCTTCGAAGAAATGAATATCCGCCTTCTCCTATCGATTTCAAGATTTGTCATACTCCACTGGGTTCTTATGAAGGGTGGATAAGACGCATGTTGAATAATAAGGATGTTAGAGCCAATTTTACCAAAGCGCAAATCCTCAATGCAGTCATGGCATCTGCTACTCTTGAAATCAAGAAAGATACTGCAGGCTTGATTACTTTGATTTCTCGGTGGCGCCCTTCTACTCATACAACTATATCTAGATAGGGAGAGATGACTATTACTCTGGAAAGCGTAGCTGGATTGATGAACCTGCATGTCGCTGGAAGTTTTTATTACGAGCTTTCTAACACGGAACAACGTGATTATGACGCTATACTCCGAAAGGTGGCAAAATTCGATGATCTGGACAAGGAGGAGAAAAAAGATACAAGATGCTTTTACACCTGGTGGGTATCGTAGTGATCTCCTGTAGACCTAGTTGGAAAACGAGCTCAGCGTGATTGCATTCCTGTCTTTGTGGCTATCCAGAGATATATTTGACGAAGGTTCTGGAAAGAAGACCATAAGAGGTGTCCTGGTTAAGATTGCTATAAAGCTAGCAAAAGGTGAAGTTCTTCCCTTGGGTGCCTTGTTCCTTGGATCGCTGTATTCTGATCTGGACGCCTTAGCAATGGACATGCATGTTTCCAACGGGTACAAGAAGGTGGAGTCGTCCGTCCACTTCGCTTTTCTTCAGGCATTCTTGTGGGAACATTTCAAAAGTTATGCTCCTGTTCCCGCAACTTCAATCAGCAATTTGTATGGTGGCTCGAGAATACTCCGTTGGCAGAGGAGGCGTCCTAGAACCGGTGCGAAACTCTTGGAGATCTTTGATAATGTGTCTTCCATAAATTTCCGCCCATGGGGGCCGATCCACTCTTCCATTGTTCAGCCGAAGACTTTTGCTATTGCTTCGACGGTCCCGATGTTGTGTTGCGTGAATGATGCCAAAACTATGAAATTTGGAGAACTTATTTATCTCAAGACACCGCATTCCTGGGATATATCCCGTCTCTATTCAACGAAGCTCTTACTGTGACTCCGTACAACATTGACAGGGCTGCTCGTCAAATGGGATTTGACCAGGGGTGTTCCGTTTATCGGTTCGTCGGAGGCTCCGAAAGAACTTCTCCCGGGTATCTTTGATGCTGACGTGTTCTTGGCATCGCAGAGTCTTCCCTTCTGGCATATTGGGAGAAACACAGTGGTAACCTATAAGTATAAGGAATTTTGGAGGAAGCAACTGTTGGCTTTTCAAGAATTCTCGGAGGATGTTGTGATGATTCCCGTGGCGAGCCATCTTCCACGTTCGAAGAAGCATTTCCTTGAAGCCACTCCCACCCAAACGGACCGTGAGCTCATGATTGCAGTCCCGAAGCAAGAGAAAGATCTAAGAGGTAGGCATGTGATTCAGTGGTCCTCAATTCCTCCAATATGCGGGTATTTAAATCTCTTTCATCGATTCTTTCATTTCTCCGGAGCGAATTCTTCTAAGAGTGATCCTTGCTTGAAATCGGGGAATTCCGAAAGAGAATGTTTTCTGGTTGGCGCGCATTCGAACGAGAAGTGCGGTAACGTTAGCCTTCATGTTGAGAAGTCTGGTGAAATTGATCCTCATGCTGAGAAGTCTAATAACACTGCTCTTCAGAAGTCTGGTAACACTGATCTTCATGCTGAGAAGTCAGGTGAAACTTCTCCTTTTCCAGACAATGATAGAGATGACGCAAGCTCGGTTGGACAAGGTGCCTCCCTAAGTGATCTTGTTGATGGGGCCATAATGAAAATTAGCACCCAGAGTGAAGTAGACATCGGGAGGAATGTAAGAGAGGCAACATCCGCTATTGTTGAGGTGGCTCCCCTTGAAGAACGTTCTGAGCAGGTTCCAATAAATAAAGCTGTCGTGGTGACTTCTTCCGAAAGACCTCCTGCAACTGACAAGGCTCCTGTGATTGGTGAAGTATCGGTAATGCAGCCTGGGGCTTTGTTCGATCCTCCCTTCAATGTCCCTTATCCAGGTCATGTGTTGGTTGGAGGATTCAGTGTGCCAGCTCAGTTCGAAGGGTTGTACACGGCGATATGGGAGAAGCACGACCACATTGCTACCACTACGAAGCTCAAAAGTCGTCTTGCATTGGTCAACCGTGTTCATGAAGCTTTATTTTCTATCCATGGGATGAAAGGCACGACCGGTCGAACGGTTTCTGATGAGATGATTGAAGACTGGAAGTGCCATCGAGATGTGTTTGTGCAGTACGACTTCAATGCTCCTTGGTTCTTCAAAGGGTTCTCCGAGATTCGGGAGCTCCGAAATTACAAGATGAAGTCCCTTACGCGGATTGTGTTACTCGCCGGAAGAAGAGGTTGAAAAGTTGTCGAGGAGTTGAAGCTGAAGCAGGCTGTTCTTCAAAGAATGAAAGTCTCTCTTGCCCAGAAGGACGAGTTGCTGCTGAAGGACTTTCCTTAAAGGATTCGTGCCACCTACTTGTCTTTTCTTTTAGATGCTTTTCTTTTTGAGTGATAGTGAGGATTTCCTTTGACTTCCAGTTTTTGAATTAATAGGTAATTGAATTGGTTTATTTTGAGATAGTTTTGTGAATAACTTTTCTGAAAGAGGTTATTTTAAATGGAATTTGCATCTTGGTCATGAATGATTGCACATGTCATATGAAATTGCAAATGTCGCATGATAGGGTGTAGAATACATCCTATTTATTATTTATTATTTATGCTTTCTTTGTTATTTTTCTTGTAAATTATGTATTTTACGCTTGTTTTGAGTTTTATAGCTACTTTGGAGTCGCACGGTGGAAAAGAAGAAAAAATCACCCAATTTGAGCAAAAGGGCAAAATTGTCATTTCATGGGCGATCACTATCCTGGAGCCCACTATCCAAGGTTAAGGGGCAACTCTTTTGGAAGGGACATTAAAGACAACTCGGCTAGGATAAGGAAACCCATTCAAGTATTAAAAGCTCCAAATTAGGCTTGTAGCACTGGATGTCACTATGCGGCCCATAATATTGTCCGGATCCGCACCCGACTTTTTATAACCCAACCCTAAATCGAGAAGATTACTTCTCAATCATTTTTTTTTGTCTGAAATCGAGAAATACAGAAAGTTGTTAGCAGCCATGGAATCAGAAATTGGAAGGGAAGAAGAGCAGAGATTATAGTAACGGCAGTCGATAGAGAAGAACTCAGGGAAATCGAGCTCGTTCTTGAGCTGTTATTCAACACAAAGAGAGGCGCAACCACAAATCGATGAAAGCTGTTTGTGGATGTTAATGGTTGAAATTGCAGACACAGGGAATTAGGGTTTGATTCAAGATTGAATCCAGCGGCGAGACGATGGTGTTGTAAATGGAATTGTTGGTCACATTGTAATTGATGAAACAAAGATGAGCTCGAGATTAATGGGTGTTTGAATCGAAGAAGAACACATAAATGGGTTCTGGGTTGCGCTGTTGATATGCAATGGCCGAAATTTGGAGGTGATTAGGATGGTACTTGAGAATTTGATGGCGCCGGGGTCTTGACTCAGAAATTGAGGTTGGGATTTTGTCAATCAGAAGATGGAAGAAATGGGTTAGTAGCAGTAGCAGAAGAACACCGATTCAGAGAGGTTTTATTTGAGCTCTCTGAGAAGAATAGAAGATGGGTTTTGAAGGAGTGCAATTTAAGCTCGGAGGTTATGGGATATGGTGTTGTTTGAACCAAGATGGTGGTGTTGTTGCTAATATGGATTTTGCCTCTGTCAAGAACAGCTAGAGTTGTTGCTTCCAAGAAGAAAATGGGTTCGATATTGAGATTGGTCTTGGTGATGAGTGGGTCAGTCGATTTAGGAAATGAAGAACAAAGCGACATGAGTTGATATCAAGGATACTGTGTATGAATGGTCGCAAGGAATGTTAGATGTATGCTAGGTTCTTAACAGGAGAAGACCCAAAAAAAAAGAGGCCTGAATTTGGCCTGGAATCGCCAAGAAACAGAGGAGACTCTGCCCATTTTTATACTTCGGCGAGTCGACTCGGAGCCAGCGGTGACGATCCAGACGAGTCCGATGACCGATCCAGTGCTTGACTCATCTGAGTAAGACCCAGTAAGACCACTTAGGCGAAGGTGACTTGTCTGACTCCTCCTCCCCTTGACCCAGTTGACTAACAGAGACCGTTAGTCTGACAGTTAAATGTAACGGAACTTCAACGGAATATTCCTTTGACGGAGAAGAAGATTCCAGTGACCGACGGTGACTTTTCCGGCCGGATTTCGGCCATAATACCATCTTTCCTACCGACCAAAATTACAGATTTTTTTTGTGTGGATTCTTCTCATGGGTGTGAAGACTTGGACTTGGAATTGGATGGAGAATTTGGCTCAAATTTGGAAAGAGAGATGGAAGATGAGAAAGACTTGAATTTGGAAATTGAATTATTATGGAATGAGGATTCTATTCCTTGGAAGATTTGGAGAACATTGAAGCCTATAAGTAGAGAAGTTCTCTATACACTTTTACATATCTTATACACACATATTTTACACACCTCTCTACACACACAACACTTGTGTTTTTGCTTGCTTTTCAGAATTCTTCTTTTTAATTATTTGTGTGAACTTTAAAATTCTCCTTTTAATTATTATTTGTGTGAATTTCAAAAACATGAGTAGCTAATTTTTTATTGATTGAGGATGAATTCCTAGTTCTTAATATATGATTTGAGTTTTGTTTCAATTCTATCTTGAAGTTCTTCACATGATTATCGTTTGTTTTTACTAATAGGAATGTTTATATATTCATGGTTGATTGATAGATTGTTTAGAGTGCACGCTAAATTGATTTGTTAATTTGATCTAAAGCTAGTGAAAGTTAGGGGATAAGTAATCGTTTCTTGACTCTTTACATAAGTAGCAAACACGAGACCTTGCGGAGGGATTCCAGTGGAGCAATTGTGTGTGAAAACAACGTTAGCAAGTAGACCTTGATCTAAGAGTCTAAATACTAGTACTAAACCTAAATTCATAGATCTTAATGCATTCGGGGAATTACATCTTGTAAGCGAACCTCAAGATGGTTCTTTTGAATAGAATCGATAACTAAGCGGACTTGTTACTCGGTGAAATAAGGGATTTTGGGGCTAGCTAAGCGAACCTGCTATCCTACGGTTGGTGATAATCTGTGACTAATAACATGTGGAAGAAAAACATAACTTGAATCATTGTTTTGCAACGAAGAAGGATTCCTTGATCTTGTCTCTCTTATTGATTTCAACTTTATCTTTTAATTGCTTTGTTTACTCTCTTTTGCTTTACACCCCCCTTTTGTGACAATTTTTACAACTAGAATCTCTTGCTCCTCGTGGGAACGAACTTAACTACCACTATATTACTTGTTAATTAGGTGGAAAAACATAACTTGAATCATTGTTTTGCAACGAAGAAGGATTCCTTGATCTTTTCTCTCTTATTGATTTCAACTTTATCTTTTAATTGCTCTGTTTACTTTCTTTTGCTTTACACCCCCCTTTTGTGACAATTTTTACAACTAGAATCTCTTCCTCCTCGTGGGAAACGAACTTAACTACCACTATATTACTTGTTAATTAGGTGGAAAAATATTAATTAATTTGTTGTGGTTACGACACGCATCAAATTTTAGGCAAAGGGAGCAATGGACGATTTTAGTTGTTTTTATTTTTCATTTTGCTATATTCTTGCTTTGTTAGATTCTATACCGTATCTAACTTAGTTTTTGAGAATCTTGTTTCGAGATGTTATACCTTTGGTGAATGCTTAAAAAGGCGGGGCCAGAGTCCAATACGTCTTCGATCCCAAGCACTCAACTAAAGGATTTCATTCGAGCGGTTAACACTCCACTTCCTCCTTCTTCATCAAGTGAATTCGCAGATTCGGACAAAGAGGAAGAAACAATGGCTGAACGTACACTCAAGGACCTAGTTTCTCACAAGCTTGATACACAACAATGGTGTATCCAAACTAACTCAACCTTCGAGATCAAGCCGGGGTTGATTAGAGAATTACCAAAGTTCCATGGCATGGTGAATGAAGATCCAAACAAACATTTTATGGACTTCTATACCATAGTTATGGCTATGCTTCCACCGGAGACTAATGCGGATGGAGCAATGTTGAAAGAATTCCCGTTTTCTTTGGCGGGCAATGCTAAGGAATGGTTATATTATTTGCCTTCCTAAGTATCACAACATGGAATGGGATGAAGAAACTTTTCCTCGAGAGATATTTTCCCGCATCCAAAGCTACTCAAATTCGCAAGGAGATTTGTGGGTTGAAGCAACATGTGGGAGAGTCATTGTATGAATGTTGGGAGCGATACAAGAGATTGGTGGCAAGCTGTCCATACCATCAATTCAGCGATGTTATGATACTCCAATACTTCTACGAAGCTCTCCACCCAAGTGATAGGTCTCTTCTTGACGCCGCGGGTGGTGGTGCACTAATGAACAAGACGGTGACCCAAGCTACCGAGTTGATTGAAAGTATGGCTGCAAACTCGCAACAATTCTACACAAGAGATGAACCCATGGTTATGCGATTGCATGAAGTTAGTGATTCATCATCACATCTTGATCAAAGGATGGGTAACATGGAGACAATGATTCAAAGGATGGCCGCGGTAATTATTCCAGATGGTGAGACCGAACAAGTAAACGCTTTATATCCAAATCAAAGGCCAATGTACGATCCATACTCCAATACCTATAATCCCGGTTGGAAGGATCATCCCAACTTTAGTTATGCAAATAAGCAAGCGGCGGTTCCCAATCCGTATGAGCAACAAGGTGGTTTCCAACAATCACGTTTCCAACCTCAACAACAATTTCAACCACAACAAGTCAAGGAACGTGATTCTTCAATTGATGACAAGCTCAATGCATTGATGCAAGGTATGCAAGGTATCACCACTTTGGTCCAACAACAACAACAAAAGACCGATTCGGCAATCAAGGATTTACAAATTCAAGTGGGGCAATTAGCGACCGATGTGAACCTATTGAAAGCTCAAGCGTCCACAAAGCTTCCTTCACAACCATTTGTTAATCCAAGAGAGAGCGTTAATGCGATTACTTTGAGGAGCGGGAAACAAGTGGAGCAACTAAATCAACAAGATAAGGTGTATGAGGAGAAAGAGGAAATTGAAACCGCACCAAAGGAGAATACATCCCCAACCAACCAACCCGAGGAGACGGTTCCTACTTTCACAACTCCACCCCCGTTTCCTAGCCGATTTGCTAAATCAAAGAAAGACTTGGAATACAAGGATATGTGGGACATCCTTAAGAAAGTACAAGTCAATATTCCACTCATTGAAGCTATTCGTCAAATTCCTCGTTGTGCAAAGTTCTTAAAGGAGTTGTGCATGAAGAAGAAAAGGTTAAAAGGGAATGAATTCATGAGTGTGGGGGAGAATGCTTCGGCGTTCATTCTCAAGAAACTCCCACCAAAATTAAAGGACCCCGGTAGTTTCACTATACCTTGCACAATTGGTAAAACAAGGTTTACTCGAGCTTTGCTAGATTTGGGAGCATCGGTTAATGTTATGCCTTCCTCGATTTATGATTCTTTGAATCTTGGTCCTCTTAAGGAGACCGGGGTAGTTCTTGAACTTGCTAACCGATCTAATGTTTACCCGAAATGGATTGTTGAGAATGTTTTGGTGCAGGTTAATGAGCTTGTATTTCCGTCCGATTTCTATGTCTTAGACATGAATGATGCGAATTCTTCCAAGTCTACACCTTTGCTTTTGGGTAGACCATTCTTAAGCACCGCCGGAACGAAGATTGATGTCCAAAATGGCACCTTGACTATGGAGTTTGATGGTACACTCATCCACTTCAATATCTTTGGAACAATGAGATGCCCTAGTGATGTGAAGTCATGTTTTCCCGTGAAAGAGATTGATCCGGGCTAATGAATCTTGCAAGAGCTAAGTCGGGCCGTCGACTTTAAAACAAGCGCTTAATGGGAGGCAACCCATAGGTTTTGTATTTCTTATCCTTTTGCTTTTTATTGTTCCTTATCATGTTAAAATTTCCCACCTTGATTTTACTAGGACGATTCAATTACATTGAGGACAATGTAAGGTTTAAGTGTGGGGGAGTGGTTAAGCATGTATTTTTAAAAAAAAAAATTAAAAAAAAATTATTAAAAAATTATTAAAAAAAAAAAACCTTCAACTTTTAGAGATTTTAGAGTCACTAGCATACTTCTAGGTATGTTTACATAGAGATTCTGATTTATTATAATTGAACTTGGAAGTGTTAGAGAACTACATTCGTATTTCTTACTTGTTAGAGTGTTAAATAATGGATTTAATCATGCTTGATGCAAATTTGGTGCAGGGAGAAATGCATTATTAGAGTTGTCGATCAATCATTAGTGGAGACTACCCGTATTTATATCATGTGAGGCACCGACCAAATATTCTTTGTAGCTGACTAAAGAGCTTTCTTTTGAGCGTGTGTCACCGTACGTTAATTCCGGGTAGAATGGTGAGCTACCCAACCTCCCACCAATAGAAGCACTACTCTTTGATCTCTTGAGTGCTAATTTTGTCAATCATAAGGGTGACGTCTATAGATGAAAGCCTCCTTCTTGTAGTTCGATTTGCAGTTAGCACCATTCTCTCCACAACAATGGATCCATAGAAACGCCATCATCATCAACAAGGAGCGACATCAAAATTTACAAGGAAAATTGGAGAAGTTCAAGGTTTAAAAGCAACGGAACGAGAAAAAAGAGCAAATTTCATATTCAAGTAGAGCAACATACAAAGGGCAGATTTTTACATATATGTTGAGGACTTACAATACAATGAGGTAATTTTATATTCAAGTATGAAGACGTATTTATAAAAAAGCGAAGAAAATCAAAAAGGTGAGAATTGTTGAAGTTTATGATTTCAAGATGATACAAGTTGTGAAGAATCAAGCGGTAAAATACTTCTCCCACGGCCACGGTTTGTTTTAATTCTCTTGTTTAAAAAAAAATTAAAAAAAAAAAGACAAGAGAAATATTTGTTTTGTTTTTATTTATTTAATAAGCCGTGGGGAAGGAAAATCTATAAGGAAGTTTCAAGCGACAAGGATTATTAAGGTAAAGGTTACAAATTGTCAAGGATTTATGAGATTTGAGAGTTTATCATCAAAAGTTGAAACCGAAGACGAAGACCAAGAAGATAAAGACGAGGAGCGGAAGACGTTTCTATTGGATGCCGTGAGAGTGGTGTTATCATAATTGGCGATCGGATGTAAAGGTGAGTAAGTAATCTCATCCTTGATAATAGTGGTTGATTTCCTTTCTTAGAGATCATCAGAAAAATGGTTTTTCAAAATATTAAAAGATGTGGGTTTTTAAAATATTTCGGAAGTTGTCCTTCCCACCATTCAACGTGTTGCAGGATTTCTCTCTTCATTCCTACCTGCACACATGTGAGACCCATAAAAAGCCGTCTTTTTTGAGTGCAATTATCATAAAATCCTTTTTGGTGAGGCAGGAGTCGAGGCGAAATGCTTATTGATCGTTTCTCAAACACGCGTTCTCTCATTATGGTGTGGTTATTTCTCACTCAACATTTAAGAATGAGAATATGTTCTTTAGTATTTCTAACTTCTTATTACTAGCATGCAAAAACTATATGTCCTCATAACTCTTTGGATGCTTGGGACGCTTGAACGCTTTGAAGTTGTGAGTTTTTAGTTTGATTTGCTCGAGGACTAGCAAAGTCTAAGTGTGGGGGAATTTGATAGGGTGTAGAATACATCCTATTTATTATTTATTGTTTATGCTTTCTTTGCTATTTTTCTTGTAAATTATGTATTTTACGCTTGTTTTGAGTTTTATAGCTACTTTGGAGTCGCACGGAGGAAAAGAAGAAGAAATCACCCAATTTGAGCAAAAGGGCAAAATTGTCATTTCATGGGCGATCACTATCTGGAGCCCAGTCAAGGTTAAGGGGCAACTCTTTGGAAGGGACATTAAAGACAGCTCAGCTAGGATAAGGGAAACCCATTCAAGTATTAAAAGCTCCACTTAGGCTTGTAGCATCGGGATGTCACTCGTGCGGCCCATAATATTGTCCGGATCCAGACCCAGCTTTTATAACCCAACCCTAAATCGAGAAGATTACTTCTCAATCATTTTTTTTTGTCTGAAATCGAGAAATACAGAAAGTTGTTAGCAGCCATGGAATCAGAAATTGGAAGGGAAGAAGAGCAGAGATGATAGTAACGGCAGTCGATAGAGAAGAACTCAGGGAAATCGAGCTCGTTCTTGAGCTGTTATTCAACACAAAGAGAGGCGCAACCCTGAAATCGATGAAACTGTTTCGTGGATGTTAATGGTTGAAATTGCAGACACATGGAATTAGGGTTTGATTCAAGATTGAATCTGGCAGCGAGAGACGATGGTGTTGTAAATGGAATTGTTGGTCGCTGTAATTGATGAAACAAAGATGAGCTCGAGATTAATGGGTGTTTGAATCTGAAGAAGAACACATAAATGGGTTCTGTCATTCTTATTTGTTGATATGCAATGGCCGAGCTAGAGGTGATTAGGATGGTACTTGAGAATTTGATGGCGCTGATGGGTCTTGACTCAGAAAATTGAGGTTGGGATTTTGTCAATCAGAAGATGGAAGAAATGGGTTAGTAGCAGTAGCAGAAGAACACCGATTTAGAGAGGTTTTATTTGAGCTCTCTGAGAAGAATAGAAGATGGGTTTTGAAGGAGTGCAATTTAAGCTCAGAGGTTACGGGATATGGTGTTGTTTGAACCAAGATGGTGGTGTTGTTGCTAATATGGATTTTGCCTCCGGCAAGAACAAACTAGAGTTGTTGCTTCCAAGAAGAAAATGGGTTCGATATTGAGATTGGTCTTTGGTGATGAGTGGTCATTTATTTAGGAAATGAAGAACAAAGCAACATGAGTTGATATCAAGGATACTGTGTATGAATGATTGCAAGGAATGTTAGATGTATGCTAGGTTCTTAACAGGAGAAGACCCAAAAATAAAAAGAAGACTGAATTTGGCCTAGAATCGCCAAGAAACAGAGGAGACTCTGCCCATTTTTATACTTCGGCGAGTCGACTCGGAGCCAGCGGTGACGATCCAGACGAGTCCGATGACCGATCCAGTGCTTGACTCATCTGAGTAAGACCCGGTAAGACCACTTAGGCGAAGCGGACTTGTCGACTCCTCCTCCCCTTGACCCGCTTGACTAACGAGGACCGTTAGTCTGACAGTTAAATGTAACGGAACTTCAACGGAATATTCCTTTGACGGAGAAGAAGATTCCAGTGACCGGCGGTGACTTTTCCGGCCGGATTCCGGTCATCATACCAGCTTTCCGGTGACCAAAATTATAGATTTTTTTTTTTTGGATTCTTCTCATGGGTGTGAAGACTTGGACTTGGAATTGGATGGAGAATTTGGCTCAAATTTGGAAAGAGAAGATGGAAGATGAGAAAGACTTGAATTTGGAAATTGAATTATTATGGAATGAGGATTCTATTCCTTGGAAGATTTGGAGAACATTGAAGCCTATAAGTAGAGAAGTTCTCTACACACTTTTACATATCTTATACACACATCTTTTACACACCTCTCTACACACACAACACTTGATTTTTTGCTTGCTTTTCAAAATTCTTCTTTTTAATTATTTGTGTGAACTTTAAAATTCTCCTTTTAATTATTATTTGTGTGAATTTCAAAAACATGAGTAGCTAATTTTCTTATTGATTGAGGATGAATTCCTAGTTCTTAATATATGATTTGAGTTTTGTTTCAATTCTATCTTGAAGTTCTTCACATGATTATCGTTTGTTTTTACTAATAGGAATGTTTATATATTCATGGTTGATTGATAGATTGTTTAGAGTGCACGCTAAATTGATTTGTTAATTTGATCTAAAGCTAGTGAAAGTTAGGGGATAAGTAATCGTTTCTTGACTCTTTACATAAGTAGCAAACACGAGACCTTGCGGAGGGATTCCGTGGAGCAATTGTGTGTGAAAACAACGTTAGCAAGTAGACCTTGATCTAAGAGTCTAACTACTAGTACTAAACCTAAATTCATAGATATTAATGCATTCGGGGAATTACATCTTGTAAGCGAACCTCAAGGTGGTTCTTTTGAATAGAATCTGATAACTAAGCGGACTTGTTACTCAGTGAAATAAGGGATTTTGGGGCTAGCTAAGCGAACCCGTATCCTACGGTTGGTGATAATGTGACTAATAACATGTGGATGAAAAACATAACTTGAATCATTATTTTGCAACGAAGAAGGATTCCTTGATCTTGTCTCTCTTATTGATTTCAACTTTATCTTTTAATTGCTTTGTTTACTTTCTTTTGCTTTACACCCCTTTTTGTGACAATTTTTACAACTAGAATCTCTTGCTCCTCGTGGGAACGAACTTAACTACCACTATATTACTTTTTAATTAGGTGGAAAAATATTAATTAATTTGTTGTGGTTACGACACGCATCATCGCATAAAAGGGAAGTATGAATGGAAACAAACATGGCATTTGATCATTGAGCCTCTTTCTCTATGTGTGGGATGCCAAGTCCCCAGTGAATTCTAAAACTATCTTTCTTGTAAAATTGTTGAATAGAAATTAATTGCTTTCGAAGATTTACTTGTATCAACCGAAGTAGCCTCTCTAAGGAAATCGTCTGCATCAATCTCTCAGAGAAGGAAAGCTATCCCTCTGAATTAAGTTTCTTCTGAACAATGCGTTTCAAAACGTTGCATTCACTGGTAGGGTGGTGAAGAAACCAGTGGAAATGACAATACCTTGGGTCCATTACTTCTTGATCAGTTGGTGGACGTAATACAGGAGGTAGTTCCACCTCTCTGTTTCGTACCCACGCCTCCAGCAACTCCAAAATCTTTTCCATTGGGAACGGAAAGTGTAGGTACTTCGGGTCTAGCTTTTCCTGCATTCGTGGGCGTTGTGGTGTCTCTACATGGCTTCGATGTGGAGCACATTTCGGAGATGAAGTTGGAAGACTTGTGAGTGCCATCATATCCGCGGATTGTTTGCCTGGGTGGCGGGGTGTGGAAGGTGTCGTAATATCACTGCTGAGTGATCGAATTGAACGCTCCCATCCTCTATACTCACGTGTTCCTTGATTGATCTCTCCTTCCTCAAGTATTTCTTCACTTGGTTGAAAGGTCGACGCGGATTGGACAGTCTTCCGGGCTTCGACAAGAATCTTGAGATATAAATCTCCTAGCAGGGCTCCGTAAGCTGCAGGATCCCTTTCTTTATCCGTGAAGTTGTGGCACCACGGACAAGTCTTTTCCTCTCGTGGAGTTGCCTCAAATCTTCGTTGTCGGCTGGACCATGTTGTTCATCTCTCCGAGTCCCCTGTGATTACGCGCTCTTTCTGCATCTCTACTGGTAAATGTGTGACTCCTAGATAAGGATTCAACGTTTCTTGTATTGTCTGAGTAGATGCCTGCCGACCCTTCTTGTAATTGTGTCGTTATATCATTCAAAAGGCGGAATGTTTCGCTCTGTCTTCTAGCGATACCGGCTTGATTTTCCAAGACATCCTCCAGTATTATAGCTACACTTCCCATGATATCTGAACCACCTGTGGTCTCCGGGTGAGGATACATCGCGAGATGAAAACCGAAAAATTGAGAATTTAATTTTTTGCAACCGAGAGATCAACCTCCCACTGTGGTCGCCAATTGTTTATGGGTGAAAACTATTTCTGACGGTTTTGGTAATTTGGGGTGTGTGGATGAGAAATGAGTCTAAACCTTAAACAAATGCACTACACGGGAGTGCTTGTAGATTCGAGAAATCAATCAGTGCAAATCCGGCCTAAACCAAGAAACGGCCGTTCCAGACTTGTTTCGGTCACAAAGTGAAGGAGATGGGGTTGATCTTAGGGAGGGAAGCGAAAGAAGGTGTTGAGATTGTGAAGGTGTTGGCTATGTATGACTTGTATCGTAAAGCTGAACTGGCTTGCGGGATATAAGCTATCGATTCCGTGTTTGAATACGATGGTATCAACACTTGCCTCATTTGTCCTGGACTTGTTCTGTTGTTTTGGAAATAGGGAGGAGAACCTATTTATAAAAGTCATTTGAGCCTTATTCACGTCTCTCGTGGGAAGTGGAGGAAGTGGAGTTGTGTGTTGGTGTTACACGACCAGTCTTGCCCACTTCTCCCGTCATCTCTAACCGTCCATGACTTCCTGACACGTTCTTGTGATGGTGCGTTGCACGCTGCACGTTGTAAACCGCCAGACCAATACCCCAATATGTATCCCCCAGTTTGTGACATGATTGATCGTTGTCGTATGCGTCAAAAATAATTTCACTTCCTAAAGTATATGATAAGAAAGATTTCGTTTCCACAGAGAGGCAATTGTAGTTATTATGTATTCAATTTCTTAAAGTAACCAATTAGGGGGATTTCTGATTTTTATGTAAGCAATAAAACTAAATCAAAAGCAAAGTAAATTGTATAAAGTAATCAATAGAGAAAGATATTGGTCAAGGAATTCATCTTCAATCTTAGACATGTGCTTGCGTATATTTAGAATTACAATTTAATCTCTTATATTATCAAAAGCCTAGAGAATCAAGAGAGCAAGATAATCTATTAATTTCCTAAGTTCATCATCACACGCATTAGAGCTGCGTATATGAATTCTACCTAAAGAATAACCTAACGCCTTGCGCTAATTAAGTTCAATTCCTAAGAGCATTAAGTTTCAGAAATAGGCTAATCAATGTAATTGTCATACATTGCGCATAACAATTCGGACAATGGTCAAACTCTACATATGATTACAAGAGTGTATCACTACAAACCGTAAACATATTATGCTACTTGTATTCAGGGTTATCGCTCGATGAAAAACCCTAAAATAGCTATGGACAAGGATGCAAGTTCAATTAATTGGCCACTTAACTAATCAAACATCATAGTCCCATCACAGTACATCAATCATGTGATTATTGAAAACAGTAGAAGTATGAACAATAATCAAGAGAGAAAAGTAATACATAAATCAAGCACAAGTTTTAGAAATAGGACTACATCCTTAACCAATAATAAAAGATTTAGCTACTCATATTCGAAGTTCACAATAATCAATTCAGAGAAAAGATAGAAAGCAAACTACAGATGAAGAAGAGCTTGAGCCACCGCTCGTTCTTTGTTTCGATTCGCTCTTGTTCTTTGAGTTAACTCCTAAAGGTTATGTTTTTTTTCTTTCTCTGGGAACTTTCTGCAAACAGGTTACGGGCGTGAAAACTAGTGTGAGGAGGTCCCTTTGGGTTGCGATTTCGACCCCTATTTATAGTATTTCGACCCTGAGAATTCGAATCTGATAATCATCCAACAATTCTAAACCGACCTAAACTCTAATATTGTATCAATCCACCACCGTTCATCTTAAAAAGCGACGGCAAAAGCACCAGTCGGTGGCTGTTTTCTAGCTCCTGGAACTTATCCAAATCTGAATTCACTCTCAAGTTAACTTGTTTCTCTGCACCTAAAGTCTCGAGATTCAAACAACCTAATGTTAATCCTTTCTCATTGAACTCGATAACACCTCTTAATCCTCTCCGTTCATCTCCAAGCTTCATCTTACTTCCCTATTTTGCAACAAGTAAGGAAATTGGTTCCAAACCAAATTAAACACGAGTCCCCTCGCTTTGTTGCTTGAGAATTATATCCTATTATATATCCCTCTCTTGTAATCAAACCAAGACTCTTTAGGTTCACAATCCTAGCCATTTACTTCCGAGAGATCAATGACGACAACTCGTCATTGCCATGTCTCATCTTGGTCACTGCAAATATAACCCCACCTCGAGTTCGAGTTCCTCCTTGTTTTCTAATTCCATTCTATCACCACTTCATTATTCTTCCACTCCGAGTCACAGTGACAACATCTCCATGAAATTCTTAACTTCGAAAATATGCAGGCTCGATATCTTCTTCAATCTCTCTAATCTTCACCACTGCTAATGACAAGTGCACATTCTTCTCTTCCTATTTATCATCTTCATCATTGATGGCTTCTAATGGAAGTGATTGTAGTTGCAGGAAATCCTACACTACACCCCTCACAAGAATCCACACAACTAAGCCATTGAAGATGAACAACTATGATTTTTATTAATTAATTCCTTGAATGTTTACAAGATAAAATGGAAAAGAGCTAAAGAAATTACAATCACTTCAAACTTTCTCTCTCTTAATGACTTGCCTAACACTCGAAAAAGATCCCCTCAACGAATCCCCTCGACTCCTTATATAGGGTATTACATAATGGATGACATACTAAAGCTGTCCTTTATTTTCGGAATGACTTGTGAAATATCGCAGCGTTCAAATATATAATCTACGCAAGTTTCCTAAATTCGCTAAGTCTTCACATCTTTCTCGTGTTTTGGCTGCCGTCATTCATTGCGTCATTTATATTACTCATTTGCGACACTTTCGCAATATCGTCGTTTATTGATCTCGCGAGGTATTGTTGTTGCGATATTCTGATCCTACATCTTGCCTCTTCTCATGTCTTCTCTGCGAAGAAGAGAATGTCATGAGAATTAGTATTTTTGAAATGCCTCAACGGTTCGTCTTTATCTGTTATGATCCCGTACTTTTACACAGAATTTATTACACATGTTTCTTCTTCCGCTCTTTTCTTGACACGTCTCTTTCAACCATTTTTTCTTGACCATTCACGTCTTATCTCGCATTAAATGCATTTATCTTCTCGAGAATTTTTCTCTATATATAGTTTTCTCACCTTCCTCTTCTTCTTTTTTACTTTCTCTCTGCAAATCTTCTTCAATTCTTCTCCTCCGCCATTCACGTTCTATTCTCAGTAAATCTTCCTTTTATTCTTTCTTTTGATCTTTAATTTTCTAATCATTCCCATATTCCGAGAATGGCTCCATCCGAAGTAGTAAATATGAAACTCTTTTGGGTGAGACTCAAAAGAATTTACAAGAGAAGGGTTTCACCTTGTCCACTATTCCCAATCAAGAATCTTCATCTATTCTTTTCTGCAAATTGTTTACGATCATCATTGTGATGATCAGAAAATCATAATCTCGCTAGGTCAACTCCTCGCAGGTCTTCCCATTCCTCTCTACAATCCCGAACTGCCCTTGTTCTATGAAATTCTTGCTCATGAGAAATTCTCGCGAGCTATTTACCAATTAAGTGGGGATTGCATCCGTTTAATGCTTGAGTTCGCCAATCGTGGCGCCGGTAAGGGTTCTCTGGTATCCCGATAACGTCAAAGATCCTAAATTCGCCAACTTAGAGATAATTGCTGAAAAATATTCAGTAGAAAACTTTTTTGAAAATTATGAAGTGATAAATATGAAGAACGATAAATCTCGCTGGGGTGCCCGTTTGAAAAGAAAAGAGAACATTCCCAACGACAAGATACTCATGCTAGATATTGATTGGCACTCTGGCAAGAACAATGTTCCTCGCTACTCTAAAGACGACAAGTGGTGTGTCTTTCCGCTATTTTTGAACGGACCTTACATTTCAGGTTCCAATATACTCCCTGCGAATCTCGCAAATTATCATCCTTGGGTATTGAATTGGCCCGAGAAAGCAAAAGAGGTATACTTCCTAACTTTTACTTATTTTATAATCTTTATTTCCTCTTATATCTAAGTTTGGGAATTTTTTAGATCACCAAATTGAGAAGAAGTTACGAAAGGAATCCAAAGGCGAGTACTTTGGCGATACTCCATTCGATCACGGATGAAGTAAGAAATACTTTTCTCCTTTATTTTTAACAATATTGTTGCCTCTGTTTCTTATCTTCATTCGTGTGCGAAGGTTGGCGTTGAAGAAGGTGATATTTTTGAAATTGCGAAAGCTAAAGGAAAGAATAGAATTCCACTTCGCAAGAATAAATCTTCTGCTCCATCTTCTAAAAAAACAGAAAATCCACTCCTCTTCTCACTCTGGTTCTCAATCCAGTGAGAACTCCGATGAAGATAATGATGATGTTGACACTTCTTTTGCGAAGGAGAATCATTCAGTTGAATCTGCAATGGCGCAACTATCTAGTGTTTTCTCTGATTCTATGCAAGGAATGGGAGATGATCGTTTTTTTGCCATTTGCGAAGCTCTCGCAAATATCTGCGACGCCCCTTTGCTAAAGGATAATGATTCTTTTCGTGGAGTTTCCAGAACAATGACTCCCAGTTTCTTAAATGCACTTAGTGCCTTGGTATGTTCATATTTCTTTATTTCTGCGTGATTTCAATTATAAATCTTATCTTAACAATTTCTTTATTTTCCTTTATAGTCTGGGAGAGCTTCCTTTGTTGTTGCCTCAGATCTCGAGAAAAGGCGCAACAGTCTTGAAGAGAAAAACCTTCAACTCAAGAAGAAGAACAAAGAATTGGAGGCTGAAACTGTTTCTCTTCGCAAGAGAGATAAAGAACTTGAAATGAAATCTACGCTCTTCGTGAAAAAATCAAACAATTGGAAGTTGAATCTTCTTCTCGAAGGATAAAATATCTAGCCTTCAAAATGCTAATCAACAACTTTATGGTATAAAATTCTTCTCCTTTTCTTATTCTTATTTTGTCATTTACTTTTCTTTATCGACTTATCATTTTCGAGACATTTATAACCTTTAAGAAGAAGCTATTCTTCTTCACTCATTTCCCGAGCCTATGGATAACGATGCTCTTCTTGCCCATCTCAATAATTCTCTAAATAGCTTTTCAAATGACGAGAATCAAACATCTTTCTTTGAACGAACTTCAATCCGATTAGTCTCTTAGAAGCGAGATCATAGATCTAGCTTAAGTTTAGCCAACCAAATGAAGCACACTGCATCTTAGTTCCCAAGAAAATTAATATTTTAAGGAAGAAAGTTAGCGATCTTATAGATGATAAAGATCGCATTGCTAATCAAGGCGCTCAAGCATTAGCGAGAATTTCAAAAAGCTCTTCTTGAAGTTCAAATTGAGCGTGATGAATCTATTCGTCAAAATACTGTTCTTAGCGAAAGAGAGAATCAAATTCGTTCTCTTCTTCTTATAAATAATGACGATGAATTTGCTTGGGCTGCGAAAGTTCTAGATAATGCCAGAAATAACTTAGGTGTTAACATTAGCCTTTACGCTGATCATACTGCCTTGGTTAAAGACATGATTTCTGACAGAGAAGGTTGTTAATGGTTCTTCTTTATTTTATCGCTTCTTTTTTGTGAAATTGCTATTAAGTTACTAATCCATTATCATACGTTTGCGTGGTTAGAAGAGGTATCAAACAAGGATTGAAGAACTTGAATCGAAAAAGAACAACTTGCAAAGGACCTCTCTCTTCGCAACGACAAATATTCCAAGTTGAAGAAGCAACTACAAACTACTGTAGCGAATTTCAATAATGATGTTGTCGTTTTCGCAATCAAACTATTAAGACAGTTTGCGATGACCACAGTATTCCTCTTTCTTCATATCCTTGTCTTCTTGATGAGGTTCCCTAAAATATGCCTTCCTTGGATGTCTCGATAGTGATGCTAGCGAAGAAGAGGAGTCCGATAAAGAGTACGATGAAAAGAAGAATGAACCGAGAGATAGCTCCATTTTCCTTTTTCTCTTCTTGTGATATTTGTACATTTATCCTTCTAGCCTTCCATTTTTGTAATCTCTTACTGTAAATCTATCATATGAAAATAAATAACAAGTTTTTACTCTAATCATTCACATACTTGCCTCTGTTATTTATTTTCACATGAGAGATTAAATCGATAATCTTTAAGTAATAATACTTCTTAGTTTCGCAACTGCTGTTGCTAACTCTTCACAAATAAATGAAGAAATATAGTCATTTTCGCAAGCTTATTTGCTTACTCAATTTCTTGTGTGGTCTTATTTTGCCTTCCTAGTTAAAGGTCTTATTTTGCCACCCCTCATTGCGACAAAATCGCAGGACGTCTTTACATTTTCATGTAATGACCCATTGATCTTGCCTTATCATTTCTTTAGTATTGTTGCCTCTGCAGGATGTTTTTGTTGCGACAATATGACAGGCCTAAAAAATTCTCTCGAACTTAAAGCCCCATGACATTGCCGTCTTGCGACGAAATCGCAGGACGTCTTTACACTTTCATGTAAAGACCCATTGATCTCATCTTAACCTCGCGCTAGTATTATTGCCTCTTCAGGATCATCGCACAAATATGACAAGCCTAAATTTTCTTGCGAAAATAGAGCCTCATGACATTTGCGTCTTAAGACGCTTATCAGCTCCCTAATGGAGGGTGCCGCCCTTATCATCTCCCTGGTTGCCCCTTCAAGGAGGCGTACATCGGCCATACAAGACTAGCTCCTCCCATCCGGTCTTAACAACAACCGATTGTTTCGCAGACCTCTTATCCCTTATACCTATAGGGCTTATGGTTACGAGACGCACCCTAAGTGGAGTTTTCTTGGGCCGAGTGCGGCATGTGCCAAGACTTGCCAAGAATGGCCGAGACACTTCAAATGCCCCGACCACTCTTGGCTCAACCGTGTATCTCGGCGCCTTGGTCATACATCGACTCCTTGGAAGAGACCCTCGGTCGTCCAACCAGGGATAACCTTATATAGTTGGAAATCCAAGGTATCTCTCCCGGATGGGCTTTATTGACCCCAAATTTTCATGACTCAGGTTCCAGGGGCGGTGTAACCTTTTCCCTGAGCCATGTCAAGAGATACCCCCTTATATGACGCACTTTAGGTCTTACATTTGCCTCTTGCGAAATATCATTCGCGAACTAGGGTGTACGCCATAAAGGTTCGTCCCATTCGTATATATCATTGATTTTTTATTATTTCTTCTCATTATTATGTTATCACATAATCTTGCTTCATTGGCTGTGATCTTGCTGTAATTATTTAACCAAACTTTCGTCATATTCATGTATCGCGAGACTTTCGCGTACTCCTTCTTCGATCGTCATATTCTTTGTACTTTTGACACGTCTTTGTCACTCCAAACATTTTTTTTTTTTACACAACTCTAAAATTAATTATTTATTTCTTACACTTCTTACTCCTGTTGCTCTCTGTTTCTTCATTCAAATTTCCTGATATTTCCTTCCCTTTTGCGAAACCATCGCAATTTCCAATTATCTTCAAGCATTGGTTTCGCAATATATCTTCATCTCTCACTTCTATTGTGTCCACCATCAGTATTTCTCTTCTTTGTTCTTCTTTGATATTCCGCTTCCAGTTCTTCTTTTGAGCAGCCCTTTCCTCGCAAGACTCCACATCAACTTTATAGCACTTTTGTCCCTCAGCCCTATATCCTTTGATAACTCCAACACCCTTGGGATGAGGAAATTTGATGAATTGGTGATAAGTCGACGCTACGCCCAAAATCTCATGTATCCAAGGTCGTCCAATTAACGCATTGTAGGGGGATTCCACATCGACTATGCAGAACAAAATTTTGGTTGATAATCCTTTCAACAGTATTCGCATATGAGCTTCTCCTTTAGGTTTGTTGGCAGTACCATTGAAACCATAAATCTTATAGGTGGAAGGTATTAGATCTTCGTCTTTCCCTCCCATTGTCTTGTATGTATGGTAAAAAAGGATGTTTACAGAGCTTCCAGTGTCAATTAAGATTCTATTGATTGCCCATGAATTTTCCGTCTCATCATCCTCATCATCAACGGCTTTTGGATTAATCTCCAATTTTACTACTAATGGGCTGTCATGCATCTCTCCTCCTTTGGGTACCTCTTCTGCGGTGAAAGAAATAATCTGCATTTGCCATTCCTTTAGTGGCGATGTCTTCGCGATGTTCATTACTTCTCTATTATCAGCATCTCTTGCGAAAACCCTACTGAGAACATTATCATGAAAATCTTCAATTGTCTTGTACGGATGTACAATAGAGTTGCAGAACAAATTTTTGGCTTTTGTTCCAACTTCTACTACAAACGTTTCTTTCCCTTTTGTTGTATTTACTCTGTGAATTTCTGGAGGTGGTGGTAATGGTTGAGTCTTCTCTTCACATTTTAAGAAATGATTTAGCTTCCCTTGGTCTATCATTCTGAGGATGATTCTTATTATATTCCTGCAATCATTCGTTAGGTGTCCATGAAAATGGTGATAGGAACAAAATTCATGACTTCTGTCACCTGGAGGCGGTTCATTCCCCATGTTCCATGGTGCAGGTATGTTTTCCATCAGGATTATATCTTCCCATATTTTCTCCACACTAGCGTTTAGTGGAGGCATCTTGATTTCTTCTCATACTACCCTATGACCTCGCGCCTCTATGATAATTATGTCTCTGACCTCCATAGGTTTCTTGTGGATGATCAAGCCTTTGAATTTTATTATTTCCGCCACAGTTGTAGAAATTTCTTTCTCTTTCAAATTCTTCCTGATCGCGACTTCCTATGGCTACCAACTTTTGCTGACCATCATCCGGTATCATCATTCCTTGTTGACCTTGCGAGGTACTCGCCACAGTGTTTATCAATTTAGGTAACAAACTTGCATTCGCAGCTCCTGAACTTGTATTCGCGACAGGGTATGATTCCATCTCATTTTGCTTTTTCTCTAGAGCAATATACTCCTCTGAAGCTCTCGCGCAACTCAGTCATTGTGATTGTATTCTTGACTCTAAAAATTTGAATATATAACAGATTTGTCGCGAACATAGCATTAATGAATGATAAGATGAGGTATCTCTCCTCCACACGACCAGCCATTTCGCTACACATTGTCTTCCATCTCACAGTTAGATGCTTCAAACTTTCACCAACCCTTTGTTTTAACCCAAATACATCTTCAATACCAGGTCGCGAGGAATTATTACTTATATATGCCCCTAAAAATATAGCATGAAAGTGATTGAAAGATGTTATTGTATTCTTCGGTAGTCCTTCAAACCATTTCAAAGCTTCTCCTGTCAAACTTGATGCAAAATATTTGCACAATATAGCATCATGATTCTCCCATTGTAACATACATCTCATATAAGCTTTGATATGTTGTATCGCACAAGTTGTTCCATCGAAAATGCTGGTTAATGTAGGTAAGTTGCACTTCGGTGGTATTCCTCCTAATTGTATCTCTTGTGTGAACGGAGTTTTCGCAGCTTCTTCTATGGCTTCATCCAATTGTCTCCTACCTCCTCCCCTTTTATTAGTTATCATTCTTCTCATCTCCGCCAATTCTCTCAAAATTTGTTCATTTACATCAGAACTTGAATCTACTGGTCTTTTTAATTCCGCCTCTCTTCTCCTGCGTTCATTTCTGCTTTGACTCTCTTGTTCATCATTCTCTCCTCGTCTTTCTCTGCGATCTTCCCCTTCGTCTCTTTCGCGAATTCGCACATCAATACCTCTATCATTTTCTCTTCTTTGTTGCCTATCAGCTCTCCTTTGTACTCTTTCATATTCTTCATTAATATTATCATTGTTGCGATTTTGTTCTCGCCTTCTTTCTCGATTATCATGATTATTCTGCGAATTGCCTTTTCTAACTCCCTGTTCTTCCATTTCTCGCTCTCAATCTTTCTCTCTCGCAAGCTAGACGTGCTTGTTCAACATAATGTCTTTCAATTTCATCTTCAATCTCTTTTTGATTCCTCCGTGCTTCTCTCCCATGCAATATTCTTCTTCCTTCTTCTTGATTTTCTTCATCAACTGGATTATACTGCCCCTGACGCTGCCTATTTCCTTGATTTCTATCATTCTGCCCATTTTGAAGAGTCTCGGGACGTAGGATATAACGATCTTCCATCATTTCTCTTCTCTCGCAATGTTCGTGCACAGATTTTGCGCTTCTTCTTGGTTTTCTTCATCAAGATTTTTATAGGTAAAATTCTCCTTCTTTCCTCTCTAACTTGATCTTGAGCTTGACCTTATAGTGCTTCTCGACCTTCTCGTTTTGTAATCTCATGTTTTCCATCCTCAACTCATGATTCGTCTTGTCAAATTTGCACGTTCCTCGCCTCTAAACGTCTTTCTTCATGTATTGTTTGTCTCAACGCCTCTAATCTCTGCGATCTCTTTATTTCCATGAATTATTTCTCCAATCCCTTCTCGGTCTCTTTCCTCTTGTCCATTGTTTACCAATTGTTGTTCTTCTCCCCTTTCGTCCACAGAGTCGATCTCCAAGTATGCACGCTTACTCTATCATAATCCACGATTGTATTCGCCATCACTCTTGGTTGAATTGGTGATTGAATTTGATTTTCTTCATTATTCCTTATGTTCATTCTTGAGGATTCTCCCATTTCATTTCTCCCTTCTCCAACAAGTCTCCTACTCCTTCTAACAGTTGTTGGTTGCTCGGATGCATTTCTTCTTCTAGCCATTTCTTAATTTTGGTAAACCTGTTGAAAATTATATGAAATTCCTTCCCTACTACTCCAAATTCTTTCAAATCACGATGTCAATCCTTACTCTCTCCCTGTTTCTAGCGCCAATATGTAGTTGCGGAAATCCTACACTACACCCCTCACAAGAATCCACACAACTAAGCCATTGAAGATGAACAACTATGATTTTTATTAATTAATTCCTTGAATGTTTACAAGATAAAATGGAAAAGAGCTAAAGAAATTACAATCACTTCAAACTTTCTCCCTCTTAATGACTTGCCTAACACTCGAAAAAAGATCCCCTCAACAGTCCTGCTCGACTCCTTATATATGGTATTACACAATGGATGACAACTAAAATTGTCCCTTTATTTTCGGGAATGACTTGTGAAATATCGCAGGCGTTCAAATATATAATCTCACAAGTTTCATAAATCTCGCTAAGTCTTCACATCTTTCTCGTGTTTTGGCTGCCGTCATTCATTGCGTCATTTATATTACTCATTTGCGACACTTTCGCAATATCGTCGTTTATTGATCTCGCGAGGTATTGTTGTTGCGATATTCTGATCCTACAGTGATACCAACTCAGCCTGCATTCCCTGTTTCATAAATAATAACGACAATGGCAGCAAGCCATCATCATAGACTCAAACTCCTCTGTTCTTTCTCATCACTGACATTACCAGCACCTATGCTACATACTTCTCATCATCACGATCATCAGCTCAGCTCCATTAAATATTTCTATCACCGTCTCATTCCCTGTATTTCCTTTCTCGAGCTCTCCATCCACAATAGCAGCAACGTTCAAACCCAGTTCTTCCACATCACTGCCAATATCAACTCCATATCGAGTCTCACCCACAACCCAAGCGACAGAACCATCTCCATTGTCTTCTCTTTGTTTCATCAAAACATCCAGCAGCTCGAGCTCCACTTTCTCACTGCCGATAATCACCAACACCAACAGCAACCAAACTCATCACCGAGACTCCATTTGAATCATCAACGCCATCACATGATGTCAATGGCAGCAGCGAAGGCAACTCTTTCATGCCAACATCTCCTCTCCATCAATGGCCGATAATAATGGCAGCGTATCCCCTCCTTCCAGTTCTTTCCATGTTCTTGAGAACTCCATCTCGACTATGGCTCACATCTTAAGACAATATTAACGACCCAATGAGCTCTGTTCGATGCTCAACAAATTCTGCAAAACAACCACGGAAATTGCTGTCGTGAAGAAATAGCTGAACACGTCGATGGCCACCGGGGTGAAGATGGTGGTGCCCACAGAAACTCGCCGGTACCTTTAGTAATATTTGAATTATGGTTTCCCCAAGTAGAAGACCTGACTCCCCCTAGCAGTTCCTTCGAAAATTGATTGCCCCTTAACAGAAAGACTACCCCTTAATGTACAGTTGGGGTGTCAATAACACTTTCCCTTTTATGCTTCAAGTTCTTGTTTTGCTCATAACTTCTTCATAAGAACTCGGAATGATTCCATTCTTTCGCCATTGACTTCGTCTTCTCGCCGTCCACAAAATGATGACTAGAAATCCTCCATTTGAACGAGTTCCACTGGGTCTTTGTCCCTTCCCCACTTGTGACTTCACTTTTGTAGCTATTTCCACTTCTTTTTGGATGATTCACCTAATAAAACACAAATAAAAGAAAACAAGAGTAATATACAATGATTTGCAAGAAACCCAACAAATACTAGCATGGAATTAACACCAAATATATGTGAAATATGCACTTATCAGTCTCGAGTGTGTGGATCGTGGGACCCACAGAAAGTAGCATGTAATGCTAGATTAAATAACTAAGTTATTTAGGAAGTCGATACTTGTGAAGTATCGTGTGTATTCTATGAGTCTTTGCATCATGATGTGGTAGAGTGACGGGTGGTGATCACCATGACGCCTCACTGACCAATTAACTCCTGACCAGGGTTGTATAACCAAGCCGGTGAAGTTGGAAGGACGAGATGATCTTTGAGACACTCATCTGCGACCGTTGATGGAATTAGGGTTTTTGAAGAGGTGCGCAAGCATCACTCTTCAGCTTGGTCGAATCCAAGCTTGGGATACAATTTTGACAGGGCCGATCGTGCATGTGTGTAGACGACATGACGGTGTAGGCGCCCATATCGCATTGTCTCGTGAAAGTGTGATCTGGGCCACTCAATTCGTCCGGCGAAGTTGAGTGGTCGAGATCAATTTGCAACAAACTGGGTGCTTTGCAAAAGCCGCGCATCATGCCCACTTCGGGCGCGCGTTTCAAGACGACCAAGCTTGGTCGGTCTTGTTCGATTAGTCACAGTATACGGACGGCAAATATACACGTCCATATCTCAACATCCCATAGAAACGTGATCTAAGCCACTCAATTTGTCCGGAAAAGTTGAGTGGACGAGATTAGTTTGTAATTGGGAGGTGCGACCACACCTAGTTCGGGCGTGCGAATCGAGGCAACCAGGCATGATATGCCTTGGCCGATCGGGTGTGGAGATAGATGGGCCCACGGTGGTCATGTTGATGCGCACCGGACCTGCTTAGCCTAATCCTGGACCCTTCATTCGTGCACGAGAAGATGGACGCTCGTGATTGTTTAAACCCTAATTGGGGTTTCACCGGCCGTGCGTCATGCCTTGTTTGGGCGCACGAACTGGAACGACCAACTATAGTTGGTCTTGACCGATCGGTCATGTATGTAGGCGGGCCCACGGTGTTTGTGTTGACATGTTCTGGGCTCTTTGAATCTACATCTACACCCTTCATCTATGCCTGCTAAGATGGATGGTTGAGAGCTGTTACGCGATACATGTAATGTGCCGCAAACCCTAATTTAAGGTTTTTGTCCATACACTCTGGTTTGGACGGTTTGGCAAACTATGCCACCCTTTTGGGGGAGACCGACCATGCGGGGCCCGCGTTGGGTCGGTAGTGAATATTCCAATACCTACTTGGGGTCATGGATTCAATCTAAGTCATCCAATCATGCTGGTGAAGTTTGATGGTCGTGATCGTTTTCTAAGACTGATATGGTCAGTTCAGGTTCAAATATGCTCAATCGGGCTAGTATAACACACCGAGAGTCGTAGCCTGTATGGGTATTTCGTACATGTTTTATTATTAATGCTTGGAGATTCGTGTTGCTCTGCTGAGAACAACACTCGGTCGTCATGCCGCACCGTAATGAGTACGGAAATACAAGGTGGTCATGCATTAATTAATAATCTTTGTAAATTCACAGGGTATATGGGATTGCTGCTACATGCTCCAACCTGGATGAATTTTGTGTATTTAGTTCACAGAATACTGGGATTGTTGCCACATACTCTATTTTAGGTGAATTAGTAAAGTGAAGAAATATTCATCACTTATTAATGGCTTTATCTTTTGCAAGATGTTAGCGCATAATTTTGGCCTTTACAATTTTAGCCTTAAGTGAAATTCCACCATCAACAGTGATGAATAGTTCTGGCGAAAGATAGATAAGTATGCTATGAGAGTCAAAGTTTGGTAACGGCGAAGGATTCCTTGATCATCTCTTTATTTTTTTTGTTATTCTCTCTATTTTACTTTAATCAAACAATCCCCCTTGTCTTTTATTATTTTGCTGAACAAAATACATATCAATTACACAGCTCTCTGTGGGAACGATCCTTACTACCGCTATATTATTTATTTAATTAGTGGGAAATATCTTGATTAATTTGTTGTGGTTACGACACGCATCAATAGCATAAAGGGGAACCGATCCTATGAACATGTGCAACACGTTTTTAGGCAAAGGGGAACCGATCCTATGGACACGTGCAACACATATAAGTTAGATACCATATATATGTGGGGAACCGATCCTAATACCTAGTCAATCGAATTAGGAAAGCTAGTGTGACTATGCACAGTACTCACATGGAAGGTAGAACCAAAACTTGTTTTGGTAGAACCGTTAAACCCATGATTGTGATTGAATGTTATTTGATCAATCGCATAGTTCTTGAAAGTCAGATGAACCAATTCTAAACTTGTTTGGAAGTGTGGCAAATCGGTTTCAAGGTTGTAAGTGTGAAAGAGAACTTACATAGTTAAGATGTCGACATACTTTGAACACGTGCTATGAATGTTTATTTCTTTAATTGTTCAAAATTATTCCTTAATAACTAAGGGAAGAGAATCCCAGGATCGAAACATAAATAAGTTAAGAATCTTTTAATTAAGGTATTTAACTTCATTTTGTAGGGAAATAAGAATTAGTAATGTGCATTTACTAATTAGAGATTTTCCGAGAGATTTCGATCATTATTTTTGATGACGAGCATTTCCGGGAATTATCGAAACCGAATTTGTGCTTTAATGAATATCTTGAGAATATTTTCGGTTTTGGAAATTCCTTGGTGTCCAAACTTCCTTGTCTATAAATACTTGAAGTTTGCCTTTCTAGCAAACTAATCCTTCATCTACAAAGACTTCCTCTTTGTTGTGTTGTTCTTTGGTGTAGCCGCCTATTCGAAGATGAGAGTAACCTAATTAGGCGAAATCTCTTACGGCCGCTCAGTTTAAAGTCTTCTTTGGGATTGAGAAGCTCTACGAGTACCGTTGGTGGGAAACTAGATAATTGCGGTTTATCTTTTATTTTCTTTGATTTGATTGACTAACGGTGGTTGAACTTTGATTACACCTAGTTTGTTTATGCTTGAGAATCTTCTCTTCTGATATAAAATTCACTCAAACTAGTTCAGAGTTTCGACATGGATCTTTAGACTGTTTTTAGTTCTAAAGACGATCTTGTGATAATCCATTGTTAACAGATTCCGTTCTGTGCGTGATTGATCACAAGAGATTCAAGTTGTTGTGTGCAGGTGTTTATTAAAGATCTAAGAAGATTTGAAGACAAAGAAGATATTGAAGATTTCTGATTTGTGGGTTCATAATCTTTGGTGTGCACAATACTTGTTTCGGTAAAAGAGGATCTAATTAATAATCGGTTTATCTTTGTGATAGATTGGATTGATTAATTGAGTAGATCGGCATCAACACAATTCTTTGGATTAATAGTGTTGTTGGCTTAATCTTAAACGATTACTTCGGTAATTGAACATAAGATAAATCTAAGGACCTGAAGAAGGAGTTTATATTAAGATAAACGGAAGAGCCTTTGTCCGACTCATATCACTTGGTTGAATAGAGTTGTGTTTATGGGTGAAAACCGTTTCTGCTGATTTTGGTAATTTCACTTGTGTGGATGAGAAACGAATCTAAACCCTAAACAATGCCTTTGCACGGAGTACTTTTGATTCGAGAGATCAATCGGTATAATCTGGCCTAAACCAAGAAATGGCCGTTCCGAGGCTTGCTTCGGTCACAAAGTGAAGGAGAAGGGTTGGTCTTAGGGAGGGAAGCGAAGAGAGTGTTGAGACCGAGAATCGTTGATTACGATGGTGTGGTTGTTTATGACTTGTATCTGAAAGTAGAACCGGCTAAAGAGGGATGGAAAGCTACCGAGTGATTTCTAGATCTTTGTGTTGTTGCCGACCAAAACTTGTGTTTCGTGGTAAATAGGTGAAACCTATTTATACAAGTCATATTGAAACGTACCATGGTATCGTAGGAAATGGAAACGATTGAGTGGTGGAAGAATAAAGTAACGTGTAACCGTCAGACATTATGCTTCCATGATGAAGGAAGTGAATTAGTTTACACCGTTACTTTCATCACCACTCATTGTCCCACTTTATGACACTTTTTTATAACGGGCGTATTGCACGCCGCATGCTGTAAACCGCCAGACCAATACCCTTATGAGTATCCCCCAGTTTGTGACATGTTTGATGTCTCGAGTATTTTCGTGGAAAACGTGTAGCAGGTTTCTATGTGTGGAAAGTCAAAGTCAAGAGACTTGCCATAGGAAAATAGCATGTGATGCTATTAGGCTTGCCTTGGTCGGCCGCCTAAAACTTGCCACAAGTCCGTCAGTTTGGTGGCGAACTTGAATGGCTGAGATTGCATCTCATGAAGAAGGGTAGTTGTTGATTATTACTACCTTCTGTTGGCGCCTGGTAATGTTACAGTGGCGTTTTTGGCGTACGCCAGTGGCATTGCAGCATGACTGGCATACCTCGTGGATGCTAGTGGCACAGTGGTGTAAGTGGCGCCTGACGTAGCCATGGACACTAGATGGTTGCCCGGAACTTGCCGCAATTCCGTCAGTTCAGTGGCGAACTTGGATGGCTGAGATTGCATCTCATGAGGAAGGGTAGCCGTTGATTATGGCCATATCTTTGTTGTGTAGCAAAGTGGCCATTAGCATAGTGGCGCCTGGCGTAGCCGTGGCAGCTGTTTTGGCATATTGGCGTTAGATCCAAATATGGCTCTGGCAACATTGGCCCTGTTGCCACATCGATCCCAACGCTCTGGGAAAGGTTATTTGGCTTGGTTGGCGTAGCAATTTTGCCCAAATTAGGGTTTGGCATGTCGAAACCCTAATTAGTGTGTGTGGCATGGCTGCGGCATGGTGGCATTGTGGCATGGCCACACCTGTGGCGTTGTGGCATGGCCAAAGCTAGGGTTTGGCAGCGTGGCCAAGGATAGGTTTTGGCGTCGTGGCCAAAGTTAGAGCTTGGCGGCATGGCCAAGGGTAGGTTTTGGGGTCGTGGCCAAAGTTAGAGCTTGGCGGCGTGGCCTAGGCTAGGTTTTGGCGTCGTTGCCAAAGTTAGGGCTTGGAGGCATGTTATTGCGGCAGAGTGGCATGTTGGCATGCCGATTAATATGTTGTTGTGGCAGGGCGCGTTTGGCTTTCCAGTTAGTATGGTGGCGCGGCAGGATGCGTTTGGCCTTTAATGTATGGTGGCGGGTTTAGAGCGACTTAATTGGTCAAGAAAAGGGTCCGGCCATACATGAGGCGCGGCCGCACCTCTAGTGCTTGTGGCGCATTTAAAGTGAACTAATTGGTCGGTAGGAAGGAGAGGGTCCGTCCAAGCATGGGCGTGGCTACACTTCTGGTATGAATGTGGCGGGTTTAGAGCGACCTGATTGGTCGATATAAAAAGGGGCCGGCAAGTATGGGCCCATCCACAACTTATGTGCGCGTGGCGAGTTTAAGGCGACCTGATTGGTCGAGGGAAATAGGTCCGGTTTAGGATGGGACGTGGCCAATAGCAAATGGCGTCGGCTGGCCTAAGGCATGGCCACGCCTCCCTTTCTGCTGCTCATATCCTACGGCTCCCTGTTTTCTGATTGTGGGAAAGATTTTGTGTCTACTAATCCATGGAGGATTAATTACTTAGTTTGCCTAGGCTTAAATTTCGACAAGCAAGGTATGATATACTGCACAAGGCGCAAAACCCTAAATTTTGCAAGTTAGCCAGGGTAATCGATTGAATTCTATGTGTTGACACAGATTCCTTTTAAGTTCATTACCAGAGAGCAGCATGCTTTCTGATTGAATACTTTATGCAAAGACCTTATCCTTGATATTTGGAAATTCGTGCTACTCTGCTGCGAGTGAACACAAATTGTCATGCCATATCAACATTAAGGGTTCAGTCGGGGAACATAACATAGAAAGCATTCAAAGAAACTTGTATTAAGTGAATATAGGCAAGGCGCAAATTTACAACATCCTGGGATGGTTGCTACATGCGCCAGTCTGGATAAATTTCATGTAAATATATTGAACGGCTCAATAACTATGCCAGTGGAGAGGTTAGCACTCACGGCTCCATTTCCTTACAGAGTGACGTCACATCAGATGCAAGGTTTTACAATTTTAACCCTAAGCTAAAAACCACCATCAACATTAAGTCCCTTGCTTAGCACGTAACAGTGGCGTTGTTGCGGGGTAAGCATGAGATGGTGACAGACAAGAGTAAAATCGAAAGGGCAAGACGTGAAGAGATTGCCAAGGAAATTCGACTAACCTTTGGCGGAAAGCATGAGGAATCCGTGATCCTCGTATTGGCGGCTTGACATACTTCTGGCTTAGCCCTGTAGTTCCAGTCTTGGCGCTGCAACCTCTTTCATGAACCGTTGATGCTAACGTTGCTACCTTAGTCATGGGACGGCAATGATAATGTTATTGGTTGGCCCAAACACAGAGTGGCAAAGAAGGCGCTAGTTGCTTTGGTTCGTGGAACAGCGGAAGGCATTGCAACCCTGGCAGAGATGGCATTTCAATCTTGGCTTATGATCGGCATAGATGGCATTGCAACTTGGTTCGAGGAGCTGGCTAAATCACGGGACGTGCGGAGATGGTGCTACTTTGGTTATGGAGTGGCGAGGATGGCTGCTGGCGCGGATGGAAAACCCTAATTATCACGTATATACAAGTATCTAATCCAGTTGGTATTTCGCGTTCAGTGCCTTAATGCACGCCTGGTAAAAGGATTTTCTTTCCCAGGCTTCATCAACCTGCCCAATATAAAAGGCGATCTTGAACCTTCCATTCGTATAGATCACTATAAAATTACGTTCGTCCTCCTCACAGGTACTGTCTCGTGTCTCGTCTCCTAGTTCTCCATTTTTTCTTCTTCGTTATGTAGATTGCCGATGCAGACATAATGTAAAGAAAAATCTTCTCTTCTTTTTTATTTTGTTTTAGCATATAATGGGATCTTCCGATGATGATCGTACCTCGATTCTTTGGAGAAATGCCTTGAAGTCGACAAACCCAAGTTTTCTTCACATGAGGAGGTATTATACAAAATCGATTCTTTATTCCGTGAGGCTGGCGGGATTATACAAGGCATGTCCCTCACCCATTTATGCATCATGCGGGTGCGTGTCCAGGCTTTCATGGCTTCGATGGACATGGAGGAAAAATTGAGACATGATGAAGCATCCCCATGGCTGAACGATTCGCTTCTCGATTGAAATGGCGAAAGACTGAGTCTAAAAAAATTCTAGACAAGAGCCAGTTTGATTATCCGGTCCATAACGGTATTGTAATCCTTGATTTTGAGGTGGACGAACCGGAGCATTCTCAAGAGGATGTGGTTTGCGAGACTGAAGCAACTTCTGAAGTGGATGCCGAAAATGTTGTTGGGGAAGTCGGAGCGATCGGCGAGGATCTTTGTCAAGGCGGATGGGGAGGCGGTGGAAGCATATGTTGGATTCGTTTGGAGAAGCTGTGGGGACATATCTTTGGAACTACTATCGAAAGCAGACTCCCGGCCGGGATCTTTGAAGTCTGCTGAAACGGCTTCTGGATGGGATGTTGAATCTGCTGTTGAAACGGCTTCTGGATGGGATGAAGTTGCTGCTGAAACGGCTTCTGGATGGAATGTTTGCTGTCGGAGAAGGTGTTGGGGAAAGTGCTTGAAAAAGCTCTGATGGAGGCGTCATTGACCAAGGTATCTTGTCATTGACAAGCTTGGTTTTCCATTTTGTGATTTCCTTCCTGCGAGAGAACAATCTTTTAAGTAGATCGTAGATGTTTTTGATACTTGATTTTATTTTTGTTCGTGCGACTGGAGCCATGTTTCACCAAGTAAAAATTCTTTCATTTATGCTTCCTTGATAATTTCATATCTTTGATTGACTGAATAAAATCTCCCGGAAGAGACCTAAAACCCCTTTTGCGAAAAACAAGTTCTTCCACCCTTCCAAAGCGATTCAGCGGATGGGAAGCCAAATCACATAAATGAAGCAGCAATAATGCTAGTAGGCGCGTCACATTCTCTCCGTTTAGCTACTTCCATGGGAACGCCTCGCATGCCGTGGGCAACAGTAACTCAAAACAAGGAAAAACAATGGCAATGATTAAGGATTTTGACCAACCTTTTATTGGATTTTCCCTCGCAAATTACTCAGGATATTTGTGACATGCCGCGTGGGTATGTAGAAGTGTGAGCCGTCACAAGCTAGGAAGCACATCGCAAGAAGTAGAGAATCCTCGTCGGGCAAAAGTTGAAGCCGGATGTTCTTGAAGGAAGGTGTACGTGCCGCCCTCGATGATCTTCTTCCTTGCACGTTCCCTTCCTCGGTTTTTTTTTCTTTTTTGAATAAGATATTTCTTGTAGGGTTTGATTTTTTGGTTTTTTTAAGCATGGGTAATGACTTTGTGGGTTTGCCGGATACATTTCCCTTGAGATGATTTAGGAAAACTTATTTTGAAATAAAGATGATTTTAACTAAAATCGAAACCCTAATTATGAATGCAAGCAGTGCAATCATTTTGGAGGGATTACGAATATTGCAGGGAAAAGGGAAATTACTGAAGGAAATGCTTAAAAGGAAAACGCTGGAGGAAAAGGTAGCACAGCGTTTTAGGTATTGAAGGGCTTGATCCATCGCGAGTTCCAGTTTGTCGGCGTTGATGAGCTTTGAGTACGTAACCACCCAAGATAACGTCTACCACCAGGTATGGATCGTCTTCCCTTTCTTTAAGCGAATCAGGTTGAGTGGCTAGCTTCACTTTTACATCTCCAACTTGAAACGGGTTTGGGCGTTGCGCCACCACTTGGTTTTTGAGCTCGTTATCTTTGGTGAGGCAGCTTCTAAATTTTGACAAAGCATTTGAAAGGCCCGACATCCCATTCACATCTCTTAATGACGCCCGGGTTGATAATCAATGAAGCTGAGTCCCATGCGGCCGAGAGGAGAAGTGATTGGGTGCAGAAAGGGTTGTTCAAAAGACTTACTTGTATTCGGAATCTTCGGATGAACGTCGACGGGCATTCTCTAGGTAATTGAGTTACCTTGGTAAATTGTTGATACGGCAATATGTGATCTTTAGGGTTGGATGGCTTGTTGGAAATTCTTTCGGGTATCGACACCGGAGGATACTCTAATTTCTCTTTATTGCCATGTACCCATGAGCGCCCCAGGAATCATGTCGTAATTTGAGAGTTCTTTGACAATGTGGAATTTTCCATGTGTTAGAGCATCTCCCACCTTAATTTCAAGGTCGATGTAGCCATATGCGTCTATTGCTTCTCCTTCCTGCTTCGAAATTTTCGCAGCTCTCAGAGTCTTGATGGTAACGATGTTGAAGTCAGAGGCCGCATCAATCAATGTGCTATCAAGCTCGGAGCCCCTCAGATAAACCGTGGTCAGCAGTCCCCAGTTGCATTTTACAACACCGCTTCCTGGTAGAGCTTGGGATTCTGGTGTGGTTTCTTGATAGGAAAAAAGTCGCTTGCCCGACACAACGTGGTTAAGGGCTATGAATATATCTTGACGCTGCGCCTTGGAGAAATAGAGAATTTCGCATACATACTGCATCATGGATTGCACGATTTTGTGAACAGAGTCCCCAGAGAGCATGCAACTCCTGACTGTAAGAGGATCTCTGTAAACTCCCTCATTGTCCAGTTGAAGTTCCCATACCTGCACATTTTCTTTGAAGACACGCTTTAATTTATTGCGATCCTTTGGTCGGGTGATGGACAAACACATGGTAGCGGCAATACTTAGGGTTTGCCATTTCCTCTTCAGTTGGTGGGCGTCTGATAGGAGGCAGCTTGATGGCGTCATCTTGGATCCATGCTTTCAAGAGTTCAATTACTTCTTCTATTGGGAACGAGAATTCTAAGGTATTTTCCCCGGCTTCTTGATGTTGTGCTGGAGCCTTAGCTGCGGTCTTTCATGGTGGAGCCGCCTGATGCGTTGGCATTGCGCGTTTGGGTTGTTGTTCTGTCGCTGGAGCCTTCCTTTTTCCTCTGTCACTTACCACGCTCACAGAGGGGCCAATGTTATATTGCTTATTGATGAGGCGTCTATTTCCTCGGGTTTCGCATGCGTCTTCAAACTTGGATGGCCTAGTTCTTTCCAACAATGCCGGTGTTGTTGTGGCCGATCGTTTAGCAGCCTCATGAAGTTCAGAGAATGTCTGGAATCGCAGATTCTCCAGTAAGGCACGGTAGAAGGGAACCATGCCATTGATGCAAAAATCCACTAATTGTTGTTCGGTCACATTTGGGTCGTGACAATCCAACGCTTGAATTTTGAATCTTTTGACATAATCATTTGGATGTTCATTGTTTCGTTGAAACATCCTTCCTAGATCAGAAAAGGTAATTTTCTCAGACACAAAGAAGTACTTCTTGTAGAAAGCTGTAACCATGTCACCCCAGTTGGATATGTTGTTTGGTGCAATATCGTTGTACCATGTGTACGCTCTTCCGGTAAGTGACTTTGAAAACTCCTTCAAACGGAGAACATGATTGTATTCGTGCTCGCCCAAGGATTCCAAAAATAGAGAGACATGTTCACGCGCATTACCGGTGTCGTCATACATGGAGAATTGAGGAGAAGAGTATCCTCTCGGGAGAGGAATTCTTTGCACTTCAGGAGGATACGGGGGTTGATGCTGATGCATATCCGCAGAATCTCTTTTGTCTCGATTTCGAAGAAGTCATTACAAAATTGGATGGTTGATTCCTCTCTGCTGGAGCTCCTGAATGAGTCTCTTCATCAACAAAGGTGCGCCCTGCTGAGTTGTCGGCGCCAGGAGTATTGAAGGCGTTCCTCATTGGCTCTGGTTGGCGTGATGCTTGTGGTAGCCGCTCTGTTAGTATCTTGAGGAAAATAAGCATCTCTTTCTAAGTCGAAGCCATGTCCGTCTGAGCTCTAGCGAGAACTTCCTGTCTTTCAAACAAATCAGCAATGGTAATATGGGATCGGCTTCCTCTGGCTCCCCCTGTTTCTCGTCCTGGCGGGGTAGCAGCGGGCCTGGTGACGATTGGAGGTATCACACTTGAAGGAACGTTGGGGGTGGCGGCAGAAGCTCAGCTCTGGTGACCCAGGAGGTGTAACACTGAAGGAACATTTTCCACGCCAAAGTTGACAATTGGCGTGTTAATTCCACTGGAAGGAAAGTTAATACCAGAGAAAGTAATTTCGGCGCTAGTGTTTTCAGGGTTTGTTGCTGATCCGGACATGAGTTCTACCATCTTGAAAATGGGATTGAAAGAAAAATGAAATTGGAAATTGGTATTGCAACCGAGAGATTAATCTCCCAATGTGGTCGCCAATTGTTTATGGGTGAAAACCGTTTATGTTGATTTTGGGAATTTCGGGTGTGTGGATGAGAAACGAATCTAAACCGTAAACAATGCACTGCACGGGAGTACTTTTGATTCGAGAGATCAATCTGTACAATCCTGGCCTAAACCAAGAAATGGCCGTTCCAGGCTTGCTTCGGTCACAAAGTGAAGGAGAAGGGTTTGTATTAGGGAGGGAAGCGAATAGAGTGTTGAGACCAAAATCGTTGATTATGATGGTGTGGTTGTTTATGACTTGTATTTGAAAGTAGAACTGGCTAGCAGGATGGAAAGCTACCAGGTGATTTCTAGATACTGTGTTGTTGCTGACCAAAACTTGTGTTTCATGGTAAATAGGTGAAACCTATTTATACAAGTCATATTGAAACGTACCATGGTCTCGTATAAAATGGAAACGATTGAGTGGTGGAAGAATAGAGTAACGTGTAACCGTCAGGCATTATGCTTTCATGATGAAGGAAGTGAATTAGTTTACACCATTACTTTCATCACCACTAATTGTCCCACTTCATGACACTTTCTTATAACGGGCGTATTGCACGCCGCACGCTGTAAATCGCCAGACCAATACCCTGATGAGTATTCCCCAGTTTGTGACATGTTTGATGTCTCAAGTGTTTTCGTGGAAAACGTGTAGCAAGTCAAAGTCAAGAGACTTGCCATAGGAAAATAGCATGTGATGCCATTACGCTTGCCTTGGCCGGGCGCCTAAAACTTACCACAAGTCCGTCAGTTTGGTGGCTAACTTGAATGGCTAAGATTGCATCTCATGAAAAAGGGTAGCCGTTGATTATGGCTACCTTCTGTTGGCGCCTGGTAATGTCACAATGGCGTTTTTGGCGTACGCCAGTGGCATTGCAGCATGACTAGCATACCTCGTGCATGCCAGTGGCACGGTAGTGTAAGTGGCGCCCTTTGGCCACTAGGCTGGTTGCCTGGAACTTGCCGTAAGTCCGTCGATTCGGTGGCGAACTTGGATGGCGAGATTGCATCTTATGAGGTGGGTAGCCGTTGATTATGGCCATATCTTTGTTGTTTAGCAAAGTGGCGCCATTAGCATAGCGGCATGCCGGTGGCGTGGCCGTGGTAGCTATTTTGGCATATTAGTGTTGGACCCAAATATGACTGCGGCAACATTGGCCATGTTGCCACATCGATCCCAACGCTCTGGGAAACGTTATTTGGCTTGGTTGGCGTAACAATTTTGCCCAAATTAGGGTTTGGCATGTCAAAACCCTAATTAGTGTGTGTGGCATGGCTGCGGCATGGTGGCGTTGTGGCATGGCCACACCTGTGGCGTTGTGGCATGGCCAAAGCTAGGACTTGACTCCGTGGCCAAAGTTAGGGTTTGGCGGCATGGCCAAGGCTAGGATTTGGCATCATGGCCAAAGTTAGGGCTTGGTGTCGTGGCCAAAGCTAGGATTTGGCGCGTAGCTAAGTTAGCGCTTGGCGGTGTGGCCAAGGCTAGGATTTGGTGTCGTGGCCAAAGCTAGGGCTTGGCGTCGGGGCCAAAGCTAAGATTTGGCGTCGTGGCCCAAGTTAGGGCTTGGCGGCGTGGCCAAAGCTTGGATTTGGCGTCGTGGCCAAAGCTAGGGCTTGGCGGCGTGGCCAAGGCTAGGATTTGACGCTGTGGCCAAAGTTAGAGCTTGCCGGCGTGGCCAAGGCTAGGTTTTGGCGCCGTGTCAAAGTTAGAGCTTGGCGGCGTGGCGAGGCTAGGGTTTTGCGCTTGTGTCAAAGATAGAGCTTGGCGGCGTGGCCAATGCTAGGTTTTGGCGTTGTGGCCAAAGTTAGAGCCTGGCGGCGTGGCCAAGGCTAGGTTTTGGAGCCATGGCCAAAGTTAGGGCTTGGCGGCATGTTACTGCGGCGGAGTGGCATGTTGGCATGCCGATTAATATGTTGTTGTGGCAGGGCGCGTTTGGCTTGCCAGTTAGTATGGTGGCGCGGTAGGGTGCATTTGGCCTTTAATGTATGGTGGCGGGTTTAGAGCGACTTGATTGGTCAAGAAAAGGGGTCGGCCAAACATGAGGCGCGGCCGCACCTCTAGTGCTCGTGGCGCATTTAAAGTGACCTAATTGGTCGGTAGGAAGGAGAGGGGCCGGCCAAGCATGGGTGTGGCAACACTTCTGGTGTGAGTGTGGCGGCTTTAGAGCGACCTGATTGGTCGATGGAAAAAGGGGCCGGCAAGTATGGGCCCAACCACAACTTATGTGCGCGTGGCGAGTTTAAGGCGACTGATTGGTCGAGGAAATAAGGACGATTTAGGATGGGGCGTAGCCAATGGAAAATGGCGTCGGCTGGCCTAAGGCATGGCCACGCCTCCCTTTCTGCTGCTCCTATCCTGCGGCTCCCTGTTTTCTGATTCTGGACAAGATTTTGTGTCTACTAATCCATGGAGGATTAATTACCTAGTTTGCCTAGGCTTAAATTTCGACAAGCAAGGTCTGATATAGGGAGAGTAGTGTCTCGACTTGTATCGAGAAAGTGAAAGCTTAGGAAGATTTGCAGTGTAAGAGATGAAAGCTTTTGAGAAGCTTGCGAAGTTGGCTTTTCAGAGTGCTAGTATTTTTCTCCCCCGACCGAGACTTGAGTTTTTCTGGGTAGAAATAGGTAAAGACCCCCTATTTATACAAGTCGAGGTTGAAACGTACTCACGGCCTCATGAAGGAAGAGATCAAAGGAGTGAAATAATGGGAGGAGGTGGTAACCGCATGAGTGCTTATGGGTGAAAAACGTTTTCACCATTATTTCCTAATTTATTTGGCCGCTTATTCCTATTCACGCTTTCTTAATGTGTGCGTAGTGTACGCCTTTGCATGTTGTGACACAAACCAAGACCCGGGAAAGCGTCCCGGCTTGTGTTGATGTCTCGGTTGTTGGTTGCACCTCGAGTGCAGGAGTGGCGCCTCGCTAGGGCGCGCTGCGGCATGGTACGGACGATGGCATGCGCGAATGCGTTTGTTGCGGGTCGCACCTCGAGCGCAGCTGGTGGCGTAACGCCGAGGAGACTGCCAGAATGGCAGTGTGCACTCGTGTCAATGGCATGTGTGGAATGCCCTGAGTAGGGTGAGGTTTGCACGCTGATGTGAGTGGCAATGCTAAGAGTCTGCTTAGTGGTGTGTGTGGCATGTGCAGCAGCCCGTCGTGATGCAGTACACTTGGCCGCCAGGTTGCCCGGCTTTGCCAGGGTTGAGGCTACCGGCGTGGGATTTCGGCGTGCCCGATGGCGCGCACGGCCAAGTTGGCCCTAGGCATGTGCCCGGCCATGCAAGTTGGGCTACCATCGTATGCGGATGTTTGCGCATGTTCCCGATGGCATGCGTGGCAACTGGGATTTCCACTGACCTGTGCAAGATAAAGCTACCGGCGAAATGCCGGCATGTGCCAATGGCATGCTCTCTGGCCGTTGCAGGCCACGTCCGTGTGGGAGAAAAGCTACCAGCCGAAAGCTGTTGAGCATGTGCCAATCGGCATGCTCGGCCATTAGAGCCACGCCGGTGATAGTGTAAAGCTACCAGCGTGTACAGCGATGAAGCAATGGCATGGCTCGCCATTAGTGAGCCACGCCACTGGTGAGAAAAGCATACCGGCGGCGTGTCGGCATGTGCCAATGGCATGCTCGGCCATTAGGAGACATGCCCCAGTGAGAAGCTACCAGCGCGAGCTGAGCAGATTGCCCCGTGCCATGTCTCGGCCATTAGGGCCACTCGCTCGCCTTGTGAGAAAAGAGCTACTGCGGCAATGCGTGTTGGCATGTGCCAGCTGGCATGCCTCGGCCGTGGGGGCCACGCCGCCCGCAGAGAGCTACCGGCGGCGTGTTGGCATGTGCCAATGGCAAGGAAATTCAGCCGATCATGGTTTTAGGGGTGTATCGGATGATTCGGGGATGCGATTAATCGGGGGGTTTTGGCGATGAACCGTGGGCCAATAGGGTTTCTTCCTCAGCTTTTGGGCGACGACGACATCGTAATTGTTCATGGTTCGTCGCCATTAATGGGAATGATGGAGTTTTGGACAATGGTGGCAGCAATATACCACTTCAGGTGGTTACTCCTAAAGAATTATTCATGGTGAAAGAGGATCAAATTGTAATCTCTTTGGGGAATTTGCAGGAAACTGACATTGATTCAAATGAGGTTATTTTTTCAACCTCAAAAATGGTTGTTGAATTATGCTGCAATATGGGAGGAATTGCTAACAAAGACGAGAAAAGAGCTAAGGAAGTAGTGGAGGAGATATTGTTCAAATACAGGGACAGATACAGGGCTCTTGCTGAAGGGAGAAAAGTGCGAGACAATTGTGATTCTTTTGTCTCGAATAAGTCACGAGGAGATGGAAGAGGAAGGGGATGATGAAGATGAAGTTAATTCAAGGAGTTAGTGGTTGAGAATGGGAACTAAGTTTTTAGATTGGAATGTTAGGGAATGAATGCCTATGACAAGCAAATAGCGAGTCGGGGATCTAATTGTGTCTCATAAATGTGTGATCCTGTGCTATTCAGAAAACCAAACTGGTGAGTATGTCTCGATGGTTTGTCGAGACAATTCTACAGTATGATGATGAATTTGAATGGGTTATCATTCCTTCTCAAGGCGACGCAGAAGCATGGGGAGAATGCTTACTATATGGGACAACTCGGTGTTGGAGTTGTTAGATAGGAGAATGGGGATTAATTCCATCTCTTGCTTATTCGGATTTCGTGAGTAACGGATTCAAATTTATACACACTAATGTCTACTCTCCTTGTGAGTACAACATGCGTCAAGATTTTTGGAGAGACTTGGCTGATATAAGGCAATGGTCCATCGAACCATGGTGTTTTGTAGGGGATGTAAATGTTGTTAGAAGTGACGCGAGAGAAAGCAGAGATGGAGGGGATACTCGTAATATGAACTTTCTTAATGAGTTCATTCTGGAGCAGAGAGCTAATCGATTTACCACTCGGTGGTGGTGCTACACATGGAGTAATAAGCACGAAATACCATTATTGTGCAGAGTTAGACGATTCTTGGTTTGTTCGGTGTTTGATGCTAAGTTTTCTACAGCACAAACGGCGTTAGTAGAACGAGTATCGGATCACAATCCTCTTCTTTTGGAGCTAAATCCAGGACATTAAGAATTTCACAAGTTTTAAGATAGAAAATCACTGGCTTAAGCATCCTGATTTTGTTAAGCAAGTTGAAATTTGGTGAAAGCTATGAGTTTTGAGGGAAGGCAGATTATATTCTATTTCGCAAACTTCAAAACTTGAAGTTTTTATCAAGCCTTGGAGTAGGGAAGTGTTTGGGAATGTGAAGAAAGAAGAAGGTATTCTTATCGAAAAGATTGGAGTGCTAAACTTGGCGAGAGAAGCGGCTAGTCTTAACGAAAACCAATTGGAGGAGAGGGCGAGCTTATTGAGCAAACTTAATTCGTTAAAGTGACAAGGGCAAGGATGGCATACCGGAGGGCTAAGGTGCAAGGCTTTAGAGAGGGGACAAAAATACAAGGTACTTCCATAGAATTGCAAATGCTAAAAGGCGTAGGAATTGTATTACTAAGTTGGAGGTAGCAGGGGTAGATGTATTCAATCGGGAGGTGATAAAGAATGAAATTCAACATTATTACGACTGATTTGTTCACGGCTAGAGATCCAGTTTCCCCATCGTTCAACAATATGCATTTTAAGAGCATTGACGCAACTCAGCAGACGTGGTTGGAGCGTCCTTCTGAAGAAGAAGAGGTGTTGAAGGCTATTAAAGGTTGTGGTGCCAACAAGGCACCTAGGGCCGGATGGGTATAATTTAGAATTCTTCAAAGCTTGCTGGAGTTTTCTAAAGGTAGAGGTGATGGCGGCGTGAATGAATTTCATGGTAAAGAAAAGCTGGATTGGAGGTTGAATGTGGCTTTCATGAGATTAATCCCCAAGAAGGAAGATTCGCGAACAGTCAAGGACTTTAGACCTCTTAGTCTAATTAGTAGCTTCTATAAGATTATTTCAAAGCTTCAGCGGAGAGAATCAAGATTGTTATGCCTAGTCGATTTCCAGTCGCAAGGCGCTTTCATGAAGAACAAACAAATTCTTGATGGAATCCTAATTGCGAACGAGTGTATAGACAGTGAGATTAAGACAGAAGAAGTCGAGGATTCTATGTAAGATCGACATGGAAAAAGCGTTCGATAACGTTAATTGGTCTTCCCTTTTAATATCTTGAAGAAAAATGGATTTGGCTTAAAATGGATTAAATGGATCGAGTGGTGTGTAACGAGGATCACAATTTTCTATTTTGGTGAATGGTGAAGCAACAAGATTGATAAGGCCTTCAAAGGGATTCGACAAGGAGACCCTTTGTCCCCTTTTTGTTCTTCACTGGTGGTAGAAGTTCTATCAATGTTACTCAATGAAGCGGTAGAGGATAACAGGATTGGGGGGTTTCAGGTGGTGGAAGGTGGAACAATCATATCCCATCTGCAATTTGCGGATGATACCATCATTATGATTAATGCTACAAGGATGGAGGTTAGAAGACTTCTTCTTATTTCTGCTGATTTTGAGGTGTTGACGGGTTTAAGATTGAACTTGGAGAAGAGCTCGATGACAAGTATAGGAGCGAACGACTTGGTGGAAGATTTAGCGATGGAATTGGGATGCAAAATGGAGTCTCTGCACTATCACATATTTGGGTATGCCTATTGGTGTTGGTAATAGGAGTGCGGCTATATGGGATGTTGTGATTGAAAGAATGAAGAAGAAAGCTAGCCCGTGGAAGAGAAGATTTCTCAACAAGGCGAGTAGAGTAACTTTAATCAAAAGTTCTCTTGAGAGCATTGCAGGCTTATTATCTCTCGGTTTATCATATGCAGTGTCGGTGGAAAAGAAGTTGAAACGAGTATCATGCGTAAATTCTTATGGGGGAAGAGGAAGGGGTAGAAAGATGAGTTGGGTGTCTTTTAAGAAGATTTGCAAACCTAAAAGCAAAGGAGGTCTAGGGATCGAAGTTTGAGGAAGATTAATAGATCTTTATTAGCAAAGTGGCATGGGAGATATGTGAGGGAGAAGACTGACTTTGTGGAGGAGGATTGTGAATGAGAAAAGCAGATCGGATCTGCATGTTTACTTCCCTTGCAGAAGCAAGGAACCAAGAGGTCGCAGTATATGGTATGGAATCTTACAGCCAATGTAGATTTTCATGAGGCAGTTTGATACAAATTAAGAATGGGAAGAGTATCAGATTTTGGCATGACTGGTGGAACGAAAAAGGGCATTCGAGGATAAATACCTCTAGGCTTTACTAGAAGTTAAGCAAACAAAAATTTGAAATGGTGGCAAATATGAAGTCCAGGGTCTGGAATTTTGAGTTTGTTAGAGAACTTAACGTCGCTGAACGTATAGACCTCCTGGAGATCAGACATGACTTAAGAAAGCGTCAATTTAAGTCAGGGTGAGGAAGATAATATCGAGGGGAATACACAGCTAAGGTTTTATACAACAAGCTCGAATGAATCAGTAGGAAGATTGGGAGTTGGCGTGATGTTAGAAGTTAGTAGATATGCTCCTCCAAAGGTGTTGCTTCTTATTTGGGTTGTTACTGCATAAAGTTGTTCCAACACAGATGGATGTTACAACACGGGGGTGTATCGGTGAGCTCTTTGTTATGTCTTTTCTGCGATAGTGCGTGTGAAACACAAGATCACCTATTCTTAGCATTCGGTTGGTACGAAGTTTGTATGGGATTTTTTCACCAATGCTGTTCAGGTGAAATGGGTTATGCATGCTGATTTAACGAGTTGCTTGCAGAGCTGGAAACTGCAAGGAGTTCCGAAGAAATTAAAGATAACATGGCACTTAATTCCTTTCGCAGTGTGCTGGGAGTTGTGGTTGAGAAAGGAATAATAGGTTTCATGGTGGAAGGGCTAAATCTAAAGAGGAGTTGATTGTGGCAATGCAAGCAAGACATTTACTTATGGAGACTCTAACCCAATATTTTTAGGAGTTTCTCTATGAATCAAATTTTGTTTCAGCAGGAAGAAATTATGTTGATGAGATAGTTCTCCCCTTTTTTGAGATTTTGTTTGAAGTATTGAGTTACTTCCTCGTAAACTTCTCGGAGTACATATTTACCTCTTCAATATATATCACTTTTTATCTCAAAAAAAAATGAACCAATATTTGTTCACCTTAACTATCAACATTTATTCGACAATTATACCTACATGCCAGCCACGAGACATGTTGGAAATTCATGAGTCTTAGGAACATTTTGCAAAAATCACGTTCGACTTCGGCCAATACAAGGACTGCATGCGTCCCATAAGGCGACAAGCCCCGGCTAACCCCAAATACACGTCTGCACTTGCGGGGAAGCTCCTGGCTATCCGCGAGACATCAGTCGTGTCACATGGGGATATTAGCTAGGGTTTTGGTCTGCAGCGGTCTACGGCACGTGTGTTCACACACACACGATGAGAATGTGAGCAATTCGTTTTTGTCAGTTGGAGGCGTTAGCAAAGTAGTGGATGGAAAATCAGCCAAGTCTCAGCGCGATGAACAGCTGCTAGTTTTAACTGCGTTCCACTTCCCGGCTCATTGACTCCGGCAAGCTGTCACACTTCATGGGATCAAGGTGTTTTACGATTCTAGCAATATAAATAAGTCTACTGAATCATGGTCGAAAACAAGACAATCTTTAGATCAAGCGGATGCAACAAGAGATCAAAGAACTCAGCGTCGAGCAAATTACTCTCGAAAGCGTAAATTCAATCGATCGAGAGCTTATCTTATTTCTTCACAGCGAGAATACACAACAAACCTACAATCGTCGATCACCCGTTGATCTCACACATTTTCTCGGCTTCCTCTCTACTGAGATCGGCACAGTCCCTCTCTTGTGGCCCGGGTGACTGCGGAACGGCCGTTGTCTTGGTTTTAGGCCGGAGTCTACGATTGATCTCTCGAATTCGAAGCACTCCCTTTTGCGAGTCCATCTGTGTGAGGTTAGACGAGTTCGCTCGGTTCAAGGAGTTTCCTCTGCATGGTCGTCTCCTCAATTCCTTAAAAACCCGGCAACTTCGTTTTGCCCCATCTACGCCTAGCTATTTGACCGATTATGCATGAAGGCTAGGCGACGGGCGTTCGCGTTATGCGAGGTTCAAGTCATGAAAGAGACTTACCTCAAGAAATAGCATGTAATGCTTTTTAGGTCAAATAATTAAATTATTTGTGAAATCGATATTTATAAAAGCATCGTTCAAATGTCCCGATGCATACAATGCGTCGCTTTGAAGCAAGCGGCTTAAAATAATCGATGCTTTCATGAAGCGTCGTTGTGTAAGAGGCTTGTTTAAGTTAGTCGCGAGGAACCTAATGTCTTAAAAGAACACGGCAAGCCATTTTATTCATTGTGAAACCATTTATATGCATAAAAGAGTAAACGTCGGTCCTTGTAGGAAAGTAACGGTTGCTGCTCCACAGC
>JAJJWW010009651.1:0-159801 GCA_023531295.1 Papaver armeniacum | reverse complement strand
CTTCTGTACAAAAACTGCAAGAACTGATCAATGCTGTAGCTCTTACAACCTTGACAGAAAAACTGTCCAAGGAGCAGCTTTCAAATTATCAGGTATCATTGTTGAACACAGTTAATTCCCGACGAGGTTCATATCTGCATTTATAATTTGAACATTGCATAATGTGGACTGTTTTATTATCAACTGCTCTACTTTCAAATACTATAGATTTTTTCTATTTCTGAACACTAGTACCCTGTAATAAGCATTGTAGACACTATTCTGTACATATGAATTCATGATTATCAGTTTAATGGTTGCTCTGTATTAGTTCGCATGTGCATGTGTAAATTCAACATGACTTAGATTGGTGGGATACCGAGTACTGACTGTAGAACACTTCTTATAATAAATTTTGGCTACTTGAGTTTCATGAGAATCTCAACACGGGGGAAGGAGAGGATCTATTGTGTGATTCACTGAGAATACCTGCAGGAGTGGTAACAGGAAGTTTAATAGTGGTAGTGGTGGTGTTATTGTTCTTATATTCGGGTTGATCATGGTATTTTTGTGAGGAGCTTATATATCTCTCTGAGTGGCGCAATTTGGATTTGCATAGTCACTAGATGATGATAATTATGTCAGATTCAAACATAGTTCTCCTAACTTTACTATGTAAATGACTCTTTTTTTAATGGTTTCCATTGTGCATGTTATTCCATAAATTGAATTTATTTATGATCTCGCTCTGGCAGTAAGCTAAAGCTGCTGATATTGGGACCTGTGATCAAGCTGTCTTCCAAGATGTACTGAGCTAAAGGTGATTATACTCTACTTCCTGGAGTTTCTATATTTCATACTTGATAAATGTATCATAATTAGGCGTTACTCTATATTACAGAAAAAATAAGGTAACTGTATTTGTCGTTTTCTTCATGTAATCTTGTTACTGAAATGCTTAATTTGTGATGTCTCACGATGATGGAAGAACTCATGTGATGATAGTATGTGTATGAACTCATTTCTTTTGTGTTAATCATCCTAATATTAGTCATTCCTGATGCATTTTATTGCTGGTCTATGTTTACAGCTTCTAGGCATGTTGGGCAGAGATTCTCGACGACTCAATACATCACACCAAGATTTACTCCTACTGGAACACCAAAAGTGTATTTTACCAGTGGATCACCCAGAGGATATTCTGCTGCTGGATCTCTTAATCTCACCTCTGTTTCCACATCTCCCCCTTAATATCAATATGGAGGGCGAAGAGGTTGATTGTCTTCACGATATCCATCAAGTCAGCAATCTTCTGCAGCAAGCTCTCCTCCTCGTGGGCGTCCTGTACCAGGTCTGTATTAAGAGCCAAAGCTCATATTTCTTAAAATACATGAAATCTAAAAGGTGTAGGCACCTTATTAAGCATGAGCATACCAGCAGTGATTTCCTCAGTCGAGTTCTTACTAGTTTAAGTTGACAGAATCTGCCAGTTCTGTTGATTCATAATGGCTGGCTTGGCTGAAATATTCTTGCCAATTTTGCTGTTGTGTTTCTTTTATTCTTTTTAGAATTCCCTCAACTAAGTTATTTATCTGGTTTATACTGTGTCCAGCGCTCTCTCCTCGAGTTGATGGAAAATAGTTCTTCCGTCAAGCAAGGTCTGATTATGGGATTCAGTTCTTGATTGTGATTTTAATCAACAATTCTGAAAGCTACAGTGATACCAAATTGATGGATATATGGAAACGCAGTTCGGTGCATTTCTTGCCAACATCAAGGAGCGGAATTCTCAAACTCAAACTTGAGAGGTAAGTACTTTCTGCATTGTGGTAGCCTGTGATTTTTGAAACTCTGTCATTGTTTGTCCTTTTCCTCTTTATCCAGGAAACATTAAGGAAGGCAGAAGTAATATTTGGTACATACGCCAAAGATCTTTACACAGTTCCGATAGTGGCTGAATCACCAGATGCAAATGTACGAACAGCTGTAGAAGGAAACTTGTAACAGTTTCAAGAGCCGGATCCACCTGGTTATTTGGTTTCCTTGTCAGTTCAACTTGGAAATGATCAGAAACCTCCTTAAGCCGAGACGGCTGGCTGGTATCACTTATTAGATACTAAAGTGTGTTTTAGGAAGCCTCTGAGGTTTGTGCTAATGTAGACAATGATGATGAAGAGATGATCGATTACCTGTTATTTAAAGAACAAGTTGTCCCAGCCTATGGATGTACAGATCCTATCAACAGATGATACAGTGAAGCAGGGAGACTGTTATCCTATCAAGCTCTGCTCTGCGGTGTTCTTCAGGTGATCATCCAGAAATTGAGTGCTTCAGAAGAGAGCAAGACTGTTATTCTTCAGGCAGCAGATCAAGTTTTGATGTTATTCCTCAAAGTGTTTGGTCAAGTACATGCCAGGATTGCGCAAGTTTTGGAGATGGGTTTGCAGAATTTTGAGGAGTATCAGGTTTGTGCTTTGTCTGTTGGTGTTGACAAGATCGTACCGTTCTGAGATTGGGTCATGTCTCTTGTTCTTCTCATTGACTTGTCAAATGGTGTTCTTCATCGATCTATGGGAATCAACTGAGGCGTGGTATCTTTGAAGCTTACTCGGGTATCCTCCAGGGTTCCAAGGCTGATCTTTTGTTGCCACATGCTGGTCATCTCTTGCAATTTATTGAACTGGTGTTCAATGATAAGACAAGGCATGTTATACTAAATGGTATAATCTTGCTTTATCGCTTTCAGTTTCTGTTCTCATTTGGCCTGTTGCGTTTTGGCGATTGCTGGAGTTGTCCTAATGCGATTATATTTGATCTTTGCTTTTCAGGGATGAAAATGTTTCTAAAGTTGGTGTATGGGTGTTGGATGATCTAGCTGACGCACTGGATCCAATATGCAAGTTATTGTTCAAGGACAAGAGCAGTCTCTGTGCTGAGTTTTAGGTGTGCATGGAGTCAGAACTCAGAAGATGATCCGCTCAAGGACAGCTTGGCCACAGGGAACGATTGTTCTGGTTCCTATGATGTTAACAGATGTTATTGAAACAGGAAGAAGATCAGGATCAGGATGATGGTGTTTGCAAAGACGATTGAACTTTCTGCATTGGTAAATCCTGGTCTGAAGTTTTTGCTTAATCGACGAAGGATGAGAACAGCCATGTTAAGGACACAACAGATTGGTATTTAAATAAGATATTTGAGACATTGCATTCACCTGCCCGAAGTGTTTCTGTGATCGCCCATGGATGTTCCAAATGTTGCAGAGAAGGTCTGTGGGGCAATTTACTTCCTTGCCCAAGGATATGAAGATGCCGATGATTTTAGGCTCAGGTCTTCTGCATATGAGACAACTAACATAATTTCCCAGCTCTTACCTGTTATTTTGACCAAGTTGCCAGAGTTGTACAAGTATTTGGATGACAAGGTCGTACCATTCTCTGATGGGATCATGGCTCTTCTTCTGCCCGGTCACTTGTCAAATGGTGTTGTTGTGAGCACTTAGAGAAGTACCTCGCTTATGCAATTCCAATGATGCAGAAAGCCTCTTGAGGTTTGTGTTCAGATAGACAATGGTGATGAATTATGGCAATCAACTGGTATCTGAGATACCCTTTGTGTAGGAGAATACATAGTTGGCGTAACCGAGAAGCATCCTATTTGGTTCTATTCCCGAAGGCCCTTCAGTAGAGGAAGGTCGAATATTCAATCTATTTGGGATTTTTGAGCAGAAGAATATTTGAGTTTTTCCTACTGTGAATCTTCGTCATTGTTTATTTTCCTACTGTGAATCAGTGCTTCAAGTGCATCTTTTTCTGTAATCTGTTTTTATCAAAGAACACGGAAATTTGAAGAAAGAACTGCCGACCCTAGATTAGGAGACCAGAATAGTCTGTAGACGGAATATTTGAGACCGTGTTTAGAAAAGTAAAAACTGACCTGATACAAATGGGTTGTCGGTGGAGTTGCATGTGTTTAGAAACCGTGGTGTCAAGCAGTTTAGTTTAGGGTTAAACCTAGTCACTAATTCCTAATTAATTCTCTAACTAGGATTTAGAAATCAAAATCTAAGGCCGTTCATAATATAACACCTCTTACCCTGAACCGTTGATCGCGAATTAGTGGAACTATATAAGGAATACTAAACCTTTCTAAACTCTGTTTACTGGTTGAGAAAAGGAAAGATAGGGTTCATATATATATATATATGTATCCATAGAATGGAGAGGCTGTGGGTTCATAGTTAGATTTCATAAGAAGCTTACACCAAAAGGATTAGGAGATCCAACATAAAACAATTGTGTGCAATTTCAAATCAGGTATGTTGTAATTTTGTGATTTTTGATGAATGAATTTTGGTTGATTTTTCTGTGTTATTAGATCGATCAGTTCATTGTTGGAAACTAAAATTGGGCAATAGCTTCATAGTTAACAACATCATAATCTTCTTTGAATTCTCAGTTAACCCGTTTTTGATGCGATCCCCTTTTAATATACTTAAAAATGGCCCCCTTATAACTCGTGTGTGGTTGGCACGAAGGGCTCCACTTCTTATGTGAGGCCCTGGAGGCAGTGTAGAATTGTGACAATTTTATATACAATATACATTTTTCATGGTAATCTTTTTCTTACAATCTTATTTATTACATTTAACAAAGGAATGTAAAATTATTACCTTATGATTTGCGATGTTTTATTGATCTTTTTTCTTTTCTAATTATTATTGCTAGGATCTATATATGGAGTCTCTTCCCTCAGATGTTTCACTAAGTATCCTCTCTCGAGTTCCAACAGAGTCTGTCTTAGAGTGCAAATTAGTATGTAAAAAGTGGCGGACTCTTATCCGTGACAGCGGGACTTATTTCACTAATATGCACTTGAGTCACCAACTTAAGCAGTTATATGATGATGATGACGACAATAATGTAGCTCCGGAGGTGCTGCAACCAAGCCTCTTTTTTGCTTGTCGAAAGAAAGAGTTTATTGGCCCAACATGGCTTTACCATGGGGGGGAAATAGCTGATAAGATTAGCACCAATGAGAAGTACTCATACAAGAGAAATTTGAAAAGGATCAATCATCCCCCTATGCACAGAGACGTATATGATCACTTTGTTGGCTCGTGCAACGGTTTGATTTGTGTGTCCATACGCCACCATCGAGTTTTAGATCCCATTTACATTTCTAATCCAATCACCAGAGAGTATGTTTATCTTCCCGAACTAGTTGTGGAACCGTTGGCAGATACAGAAGGAGGAGAGGTCGATTTGCTTGGTCGCGTATCGTCTGGATTTGGATATGTTAGATCTACCAATGAGTACAAGGTTGTAAGAATCCACTACTATCCTTGGGCGGTTAATGAAAATCATGTCGCAGTATACACACTTGGTAGTGGTCGTGGATGGAGAAGCAAAGGTAAGACTCCCATTGGGTTGTCGAAAAGTAATGGCGTTGGTACATTTGCAAATGGAGCTCTTTATTGGACTGGACATATGAGTATCTTGGCCTTTGACTTGGCCAATGAGGAGTTCCGGTTGATCCCTAATCCTCCATGCATGGTCAACTGTGATCGCCAAAAGGATCGACGTGGACTCGTGGCACTGGGAGGGCAATTGTGTTTCTTCCTGGAGAAGTTGCGTCTGGAGATATGGTCCTTGAAGAAAATAGGCAACGCAAAAGAAGTCTGGTGTTTGGATTTTAATATAGATTTTCAAGGCATACCGGTGGACCGGAAATGGACATGGTTTACGCCGGTTTTACTTACTCGGACCGGAGAAGTCATACTTATATTCGATGATTCAACACTTTATTGTTATGACTCGAAAACGGCGACTCTGAAAATGCTCTCCGATGATGATAATGAAGTGTCGCTGAAAGTCAAAGCAGTTTCTCACGTAAATACTTTTGTTTCGCTGAAATCAATGGGAGAAGAATCAGAGACATATTTGGTTAGCGATATATGGGAAGGTAACATATATATTGAACAGACGGAGGCAGCTAGTCTAGATTATTAATCTTAGTTGCAGAAAATGATTATAGAAGTGCGAATCTTTTTTCTTTATTTTCTTTTTCTTTTCTTTTTGTTTTTGACCCGTAAAAATTTGGTTGGCGCCGGCCAATTTCAAATTAAGATCACTGGTATTATTACCCAATACGAGTACTTCTACCACTGTACTATGGACACCTCGTCTTTTGATTTTTTTTTATTATTATTATGAAGAAAACGAGAATTATGCAACAAATTAATTACTAAAAAAATAAAATAAATTGCAGATCAGACGGGTTATCATCCGGTAAGAATTAGTTGGAAGCCTAGCAGCAAGCTGAGCTCCAACCCCTTTTGAATGACTACATCTAAACGATGGAAAAGAAATTGATTTTTCTATGGCCGTTTAGGCCACGGAAGTTTGAGGCAATAACAGGCCCGGGTAATCTTCGAAAATTTCATCGTGATGGGGAGAGAGAGTTGACGCTTGATAGAACTGCGTGGAAAACAACAATCCATGTGAAAGAGGTATGTATACGAGGTACGTGAGTTGTCCCTATTACTTTTGAATCTCTCCTTTTTTTAGTAAGAGTATCTAAATAGTTAATGTAGGATTGGCCAAAGGTAACATTACCCAACAATGTTGAACGTTAAGGCTGTCGTTATCGATGCATCTGGCGTCTTGCCCTCCGGGGTGGCTTAAGATATGTCTGGATTTTGGTCCAGGTGTATGCTCGCCTTCGTCCAGGGTCACACTCTTTTGGGGCTATACCTTCAACATGCGAACATGTAAAACTATCCTCTGAAAGGCCAGCAAGTACCCCTTGCTCTGCCCTCTGGACAAGGATAAAATGGATATGCTGCTTTGACGGTCGCGAAAGAGTAAACCCAACTAGAGTAGTGTGTCTAGTCCATGTTCATCACAAACACGACACATAATGTGTTAAGGATTAATCTTACCAATGGGTAAGTTGCGTCTAGGCCTGCAGGCAGCCGGTGTAAAAATTTTGCAGCATCTTAGGAGAGAAGATCTTTATGAGATACTATCTCCGCCAGACCCGGTACTTGTTACTGGAAAAGGGCTTTGGTTTTGGTTTTGGTTTTGGTTTTGGGGATAGATCATTGCAATGGATCCCATGGTAATCCAACAAAACCAGACTCGATTACCCAACATTGTTGAGCGTTAAAACCATTGTTATGGAGCATCTGGCCTTACGCCATTTTGGGTGGTTTGATGTATGCCTGGACTTTTGTTCATGTGTATATCCGCATTCGCCAAGGTCACACTCTCTCGGTGGCTATACCTTCAACATGCGAACTTGTTACACCATCACTACAGGAAAAATATACATCTACAACTGGGGTTTTACAACTCTTTGCTAAATATCGTAGAAAGTCTTATGTTTTACAACTGGTTTCAAAGGAAGAGTTGTCGTATATCATCACTGCCAACCCTTAGGAAACAAGGGGTTGCGCTAAGAAAACAAACGAAAACTCCTTAAGCAAAATAGTTGTGACATTTAGCTATAACAACTTTGTTCCATAAAGGTAGTGACTAAGCCTATCACAATTTTCACAAGAGTTGTTGAAGAACACCAAAATATGATGATGAAAAATAGTGTTAGAGGGGAGATTCGAACATGAACCTACGGCATGGAAGTCTAGCTCATCAACCATCCTTACAGTTCACAAGTTCTGGTTTTTTTCTTTTTTTTTTTTAAATAAAACGTATAACAACACTTATAAGTTTTATTGAAGTAAAAATATAGAATGTTGGAAAAAATGAGGTTAGAGGGGAAATTCGAACATGAATCTATTGCATGGAAGTCTAGATCATCAACCATCCTTACCGTTCACAAGTTTTGGCTTTTTTTTTTTAATAAAAATGTATAACAACACTTATAAGTGTTGTTGAAGTAAAAATATAGAACACTGGAAGATATGAGGATGGGGGGATTTGATCCTCAACCTCCTGTATGGAAGTCTACACCACTAACCATACCTACACCATCACATGTTCTGTCAAGTTTGTGGTTCTTTAATACACTAACTTTATGACAACCCTTCATAAGAGTTGTAAAACAAAATGTGATGCTCAAAAATAATGCTCAGGTGACTGAGCCGCAAACAACACGAAGCCTTCTCTGTAAACAATCACATACTTGCCTTCTCTGTAAACAATCACATACATTTTTCTCTGTAAACAATCACATACATTCTTCTCTGTAAGCATTGGCATCGCATAAGCCAAGTACTTCTCAAACTGCTCTCCTATTGCTTGGAAAAATATGTCACATTCTGCAATCACAACAACTTTACCAAAGAGGGTTAAGTTCAAAAATGTAACCGCCCTTCCAAAACCATATAACTCAAATTTCAAAACAATAAGTTCCAAAGTCAACACATATCCTCAAAGATTACTCGATCGATCCGGGTAATAGACCTTTGAGAAATCAATGGAGGTGGTAAGTCTTCAACTCTGTGTAAGATTACTTGTTGGTGATGATGAAGTTGGTGAAGAAATCTCCTGAGATGACGAAGCCGAGATCGATGTAGCTAAAGACGATAGTAATTAACAGAGATGTTGGAGTTGGAGACGACGGAGTGGGGGATAGTGGTGATTTCAGTGAAGACGGCGGTGGGGGAGATGAAGTTGCAACTCTGTGAAGGAAAAAAAATGTTTGAAATGGAAAAGGAAAGAATAGATACGATGGTAATATGGAAAATAGAAAAAAAAATTAACGGACGGCTTTAGATGGAAATGGATGGTTGTGATGAAAGTTTTTCTACATCCCCTTCCACAACTCTTAAGAAAAGTCGTCGTAAGGATCCTGCAGAATTTTTCTCACTTCTGTAGAATTTTTCTTACTTCTGCAAAAAAATTCTCACTTCAACAAAAAAATATTTTGTTATCCGGTTCTACAAAAAATTTCTCACTTCTGCAAAAAAAATAAATAAAATAAAATAAAATAATGGGTTATAAGTCACTAACTTAGGGTTATTGAGATTGGGTAGAAATATCCGAAAACTTTTCCAGGACCAAAATCGTGAACCCGGAAGTTCAAAGTTATTGAGAATATTCACATGGAATCTTACCAGTAAATGGTTGGATTCATCGTTTTTGCGAACTTTCAGACTTATATAGTAGTCCGCTCCTGACCAGGTTTCGATCTCGGAGGCATTTTCTTTCTCAAAGTTGACGATTTTGGGTGTGTTTAAGGTTTCTAAGAATATTCCTATGGAATCTTACCAGTGAATGGTTGGATTCATCATTTTTGCGAACTGTCAGACTTATATAGTAGTCCGCTCCTGGCCAGGTTTCGATCTCGGAGCCAGGGTATGCATAAAATATGCCAGAATAGGGTTTGTTTAAGGTTTCGGGAAATATTCCGGAGGAATCTTACCTGTAAATGGACGGATTCATTGTTCTTACGAAGTTTCCGACTTATAGTAGTCCACTCACGGCTAGGTTTCGATCTCAGAGCCAGGGTATACATACAATATGCCAGAATAGGGTTTGTTTAATGTTTCGGGGAATACTCCAAATGAATCTTACCTGTAAATGGATAGATTCATCGTTCTTACGAAGTTCCCGACTTATAGTAGTCCACTCACGACCAGGTTTCGATCTCGGGGCCAGGGTATGCATACAATATGCCGAATAGCTAGGGTTTGTTTAAGGTTTCGAGAATATTCAGAAGGAATCTTACTTGTAGATGATGGATTCATCGTTCTTACCAAGTTTCTGACTTAGAGTAGTCCACTCGCGGTCAGGTTTCGATCTCGGAGCCTGGTATGCATATAGTATACAGAAATAGGATTTGTTTAAGGTTTCGTAGAATATTCTGAAGAAATCTTACCTGTAAATGGATGGATTCGTCGTTCTTACCAAGTTTCTGACTTAGAGTAGTCAACTCGCGGCTCAGATTCGTCGTTCTGACGAAGTTTCCGACTTATAGCAGTCCAGTTACCGCCAGGTTTCGATCTCGGAGTCAGGTTCATGTCTCAGAGCTGCTGTTCCACCTAGTTTGCGAACACATCGAGTGGTTAAGTTCTAGAATCGGTATTGTATGATTCTCATACTCATGAACTAAAACATTTATGATCTAATTAAGGAATATTTTGACGAAGTTTCCGACTTATAGTAGTCCACTTACCGCCAGGTTTCGATCTCGAGTCACTTTCTTTCTCGAAGTCGACATAATTAGGGTTTTTCAAGGTTTCGGAGGAATATTCTGAAGGAATATTACCTATGAATGGTTGGATTCATCGTTCTTTCGAAGTTTCCGACTTATAGTAGTCCATTCAGAGCCAGGTTTCGAGCTCGAAGCCAGGTTAAGTCATGAAGTTTCCAAAAAAGGATGCGTTCAAGGTTCCATGGAATATTCCGATTGAATCTTACATATGAATCGATGGATTCATCGTTCTTTTGAAGTTTCCGTCTTAAAGTAGTTAACTCATGGCCAGGTTTCGATCTCAGATCCAGGTTAAGTATTGATGTTTCCAAAAAAAGAATATGTTTAAGGTTTAGAAGAATATCCCAATAGAAGTGACACATTAGCTTCATCTTTACGAGTTTCAATGATATATCCTGCTAAATTTGGAGTTAAAAACCACTTCGGACACTGGGAGTTCATGGTTCGTATGCCGTTGAGCCACACTTTAAGCTAGAAGTGACACATGAGCTCCATATTTACGAAGTTCGAATGGACATTGAGATTCATATTTATCGATTTCGATGATGTATCATGCTAAGTTTGAAGTCATAACTCTCCCGGAGCTTCGTACTTCATAGTTTGTATGCCATTATACCGCATTTGAAGTTCGAATCAACACTGGGATTCATATTTATCAATTTCGATGATGTATCATGCTAAGTTTGAACTCTGAAACCCTCTCGGAGCTTCGAACTTACTTCGTGACCTATGTGAATAGTCGAAATTCAAACCCGAAGCACAAAGAGAAAGCACAAAGAAACACACCAATTATCGAATTCACTTCTTATTTTTCATCTTCATTCTTATACATTTTTTGGATTTTTTTTATATTAGAATGTGGATAACAATGTCCTAAATTTATTAATTTCTTTTTGGATTTTTTTTCTTCATGTCGAAGGTTGATAATAAACCGAATACATGAGTTCGTATTAGCACAAAGAGAAACACAAATGCTTCTCAATCCGCATGATCATCACAAATACAATCTCAACCGTCAGATTCTTTTCTCAATCCGTATGAGTAGATCAAACGAAATCTGGTCTGTCCATCATTTTCATTCACCAAACCCTCCTCAACCACTCGAACTTTATCTGTTTTGCTCTATCTTAATCTTTTCTGCTCTTCGTCTACTCAACACTCCACAGATGACCGACGGTATTACTGGAAAAAATCTAATTCACTCAACCCATCTTTACTGATCATCGCCATCTCCTCTCCCTCTCTTCACCTGCTTCACAAAATCTCTTCAAAAACCCTAATTCTTTTACATAAAATAAAACCATTTACTTTCTATGGTTCTCCTAGGTTAGGTTAGGTTAGGTCTTAGTCGGGAAGAACACAGACTCAGGGAAGACATGAATTGTGCTACTACCAGTTGCTGGTTCGATGTGGGGTTTTGATTTTAACATTGATGCCGTGAATTAAATGGGTTTAGATTTGAATCTGAGAAGAGCAAGTTGTTGTCTGAGGTTGATCTAGGTTTTGAATTAGTTAGGATTTTGTGGAGTTACTCAGCGGATAAGTGAATCGGAAGGAATTGGGGGTTTTCTGTAATTGGAGGTGGATTTGGTGTTGCTGTTAAGAATAGAAATTAGGGTTTGCTGGTTCAATCGGGGGTTTCTACGGAGAAGTTTTGAAAGAAGGAGAAGAATGGTAACAATAGTTCTTATTAGATAAATGAGATTTGAAGCTGGTGGTTGCACTGGCTTTACTAGGGATTTGCATCTTGAAAGGTTTGTTGTTGTTTTTTAAGAGGAATCGATTTTTTGTTGATTTATTGGGGATTTTTGGCTGATTATTGTTGATTTTTGTTTGTAGAATAAGCTTCAGACTTTGGCTGGACAACATTCTGATGTACTTGAAAGTCTTGCACCAAATGTTAGGAAGCGTGTTGAGGCTTTGAGAGAGATTCAGGTCTGTGGCTGATTTTTCTTTAGCGATGGTTCTTGTGTACCTAGATTAACTTATGAGAGTCATTCTCTTTTCTTGGGTTGCCTGCAGAGTAAGCATAGATGCACTTATGGAGGTAATGTCTTTGCACTATGAGATCCTTCTGTTTTGCTAAAATGTTGAAAAAAGACTCTCAAAGTTAAATTTAACATGATTTGTTGTTAGTAACATCTATTGCACTCCTCCTTAGCCAAAGAAAAAGAGAACTAGATATTGATATTGCCATATTTGTGTTGAATCAGTTTAATGGGTTTGAGTTGAGAAGAAGTTGCATAAATGAGATCATTCTTGCGCTGAAGTTACAGGTTCTAGTGCTGCTAAAATGAGGTTATGAGCTGGGTGCTAGTACTAGTATTTGAAGTGGTTGCTGCAATAGATTGAAAACGCATAGAACAAGGAATTGGTTGATGCAATTGCAGGTGATTGAACTCTGAGTTGGTATTGGAGATAAGAAAGAAGCAGGGGAGGCTGATATTCAATCTGAGGTTTGAGGAGGAGAGACAGAAGAAATTGAAGGAAGATGAAGCTCTTCAAAAGCATCAAGGTACGATTCTTGCTTAATTTTTTACTTTGTTAATTCTAGTTTTTGTATGCAATTGTGGATATATGGCCGGTTGTCAGCCGACACAAATATAAATTACACTTTCTTACTACTCAAAATATATAATGAAGCAAGGGCAATAAAGGATCGTTCCCACAGAGATGTCTAGGTTGTCAATATGTTTCCGTATCTTATAAGTAACACGGGGGGTTTTCTGATTTTTATAAAAGTATACTAAAATAAAAAGAAAGCAAATAAATAAACACGCAAATCAAGGGTATGCAAATATCGGATAAAGGCTTCATCTTCAATTGTAAACAAGTTTTTGAATATATAAATAGAATTCGTATTTAATCTCGCTATCATCAAAAGCCCTAGAATACCTTATTGCAAGAATACTCCGTAAATTTCTTAAGTCATCAACACACACATTAGAGCTGCGTTTGTGAATTCTACCTAAAGAATAACCTAACGCCTTGCGCTAATTAAGTTCAATTCCTATGAGCATTAAGTTTCAGAAATAGGCTAATCAATGCAATTGTAATACATTGCGCACACAATTCGGACAATGGTCAATTTCTACATATGACTACAAGGATGTATCACTACAACCTAGAATCATATCATGCTACTCGTATTCAAGGTTATCGCTAGATGATGAACCCTAAATTAGCTATAGACATGGATGTGAGTTCAATCAATTCTAGACTTAACTAAACAAACATTCAATCATATTGCAATACATCAATCATGCAATTATTATAACCCGTAGAAAGTGAACAATGATTTTGAGAGAAAACTAATTCATAAAAATCCATAACTTGTTTTCAAAATCCAACTACATCTTTAACCAATAATAAAAAAATCAACTACTTGGGTTTTTGGAAATCATCATAAAGAGTTTAGAAGAATCTATCATGTAAAACCCTAGAAAACAAGTAGAAGCCTCCCTAGTGGAGATATCTAGGTTTAGAGAAAGAGTTTTCTATTTATATGCTTCTCCCATTCCAAAAGGATACTCTTTCCAAATTTAGGTCTTCTCAAAACCCATCTCCAAGTGGTCCACCAAGCCAACGTGTGAAAATAAGTCTCTGGATTTTCGAGTGAAAACTGGGTCGTCGGAGTTACAGACGTCATCGCCAGAATCCGGTCGCCGGTCGCCGGAATTTGTCACCGGAAAAATCATCTCTGGCCGCTTTTGTCATCGGAAACTGTCGCCAGCAAGTGTGTACTCCCAGCAACTCATCTCTGCTTCTCTATGTTCATACATTCACAAAAATCATCTAAGCCAATTCCTTGTTCTTGCGGAAACGTGCCCAAAAGCGCGACTCGTAGCTCATATATCCGACCGTCGACTCTTGCATCCGACTCATACCCGCTTCGCGATTCAATGAAACTTTATGATCCACACTCTAATCTCTGAAATCCGACATCCCGTGCTGGTACCACCGGCTCGCCATTCTCGCCCAGTTTTCGCACTATTTTCTGCAGTTTCCATTCACCATTTGCTTTCACTGTCAAAACCGTTCATTCATCATTCCCTGCAATGCAAACTTCCAGCTACACACATTCACTGCAGCACTAGCCATTCAGAGCATCACGAGCAACCTGCACATACGTGCTTCACAATCCCCTTCTCAGCACATCCAAGCCAACAACTCCAGCTACACTTCATACCTGCAATTCAGTTCATTGCAGTGCCAAACCACTTCACTGCCAGCCCATGACACCAGCTACAATTCCTTGCCAGTTCCTGCAATCACTTAGAATCAGAACTTGATACATTCTCGGCTCTCCTCGCCTCTAATCAATAAGTCCATATCAACAAGACTCTCTGTGATACTCAAAGACATTATACTTTAAAACCACCATAACAGCCAACACCGTAACTTCTGCAGCACGCCCATTTCCTCCACCTGGATGCAACTTCATATAGCACCAACAGTTTGCAATTTTATCGAACCCATACTATCTGACTTCTACCAGCTTAACTGCAACTTCATTTTAATAACCCATATAAATGCAAACTCCACCTGCAACTCATCCTTGAAAATCTTCAGCTACAGCAAACAGCAACCACTAGATTCATCTCCATTTCAGCTCCTTGAAGTAACAATAGTATCAATCACTCAGAACCAGCACAAACACACACACCACTTCTCGTTCTCTCTGGCAGTAACAAACTTCCGTATCCTCCATTATCACTTGAGCTCGACATTAATCTCCCCAGCTCCGACCACAGTTCAAAATCCTGCCATACTGTCGAGCTCTCTCCATCTACAACCAGTCTTCATCGATCACCAACTACCATGCAAATGAATCCTCTCCATCACCATCCAACAGTCTTGCTTCAAAACCTACTTCGAGCCTCAATCCCAGAGCTGAACCTTCCATCATTATCAACAACATCAATTTCTATGTTGCACTCGAGTTCTCCATCAATCCAAATGCAACTCCTCATTATTCTCCACTGTCATCTTCACCGACCTTGATGATTATCGCTGGGAATGGAAGCAGCCATCGTCCATTTCTAACACCGGCCATTCTTCTCAGTTTTCTGCTTAACAATGGCAGTAAGCCAACACTCCCTGTCCTCATACTAACAGTAACCATCAGCCCATTGAGCCTCAACGATATCTCTCTTCTCGAGTCTTACTGCAACCATTAGTTTAGAAACTCCAGCATCACCCATTGATCGTTCTTTCGAGCTCTTCATACTTCCTGCAATCCTTCGTACACCCTGTCATCACCATTACTCCGCAGCAAACCAAACATGATCAATATCTTAGCTCCATCGTTCCTTAGACAACTACATCAGTACCATCTTCATCATAGATTATGTTTCCAACCCATCTCAAAGACCTGTGTCGTTCATGCCTTTTTACGAACACTTACAGCACCAACTCGTTCAACTTCCTCTGCTGATTCTTTCTTTACTGAATTCTCGATTGAGATTTCAAATTCAGCAAAACCCATTCATCCTAACCTTTCACAGACGCATATAAGCTTACTAATCTCCTTCATTCATCTTCAACAATTGACGGCAGCAACTCAAGTCTTCTCCCTGCTTGGTGGCTTCAAAATACCACGAACTTGTATTGCTAATCCTTGTTCTTCCATGGATTTCTCGGCAGTTAACAGTTTGTATAACTATGTGTAAGACTCGATCATCTGCTCATTTCCTTGTAGTCAATATCCTCTTTGTACCCCTGGAAGATAAGCCTTGAACCATGGCTTAATAGTGACCGAAACCCGTAGTAGAACTTGTTCAGCCTTGGCAATAAGGACCCGGTCGTTGTTGTTGTAAACTCGACCTAGGCTTATGTTATATAAATTGGAGAGGGCGACTTCCTTTAGTGGTTTCTTAGTGACTACCCATAGCAGCACTTCATGGAACAATAGGCTTCCCCCCAGTAAATGACTTGATTGTCTTTAGCAGTTCCATTAAAATAGGTCACCCCTTAACAGAATGATTGCCCCTTAACATACGGTGGGGTGGCAATAGCACTTGGCCTAGAAAATGACCATTTTACCCTTTTGGTCTTCCAACTCCTTCTTTTGCCCATAACTTCTTCATACGAGCTCTGAATGACTCCGTTCTTTCGCTATTGCCTTCGTCTTCTCGTCCTCTACAAAATGATGAGAAGGAATCCAAGATTTGGGCGAGTTCCGCTTCTTTTTGCTCCAAATGACTCCATTGCACCTAATAAACTCAAAATCACACATAAGATACATAATTCACAAGAAACTCGCAACGAAAGCATAAACAATAGATATAAAATTAGGTGTTTTACAACACCTATCAATATATATTTTCCCCCATGAATGGTTTTTTGAAGTGTTTATTTTTATTTTTAACAATTGGTATTTGTTTGGGGTTTGCAAAGGCCAAAAGGAAAAAGAAAGAAGAATCAGAGAGAAAGGCCAAGTTGGGCCGAGTGGTTGAAAAGCAGAGGCAAGAGAGAGACTAAGTGGAGAGAGGGTAAGAAAGGAAAGGGAGGCTCGATTTTGTTGTTGTTGTTGTTGTTGCTGCTGCTCCAAGTCAGATACGGGATCTTTTTTTTTCCTCAAGTCAGAACCTAGTTACTTCATGCAATATTTTTGTACGTGGGTACTACCAGCTCTGATTCTGAGCGCGGACACTACTAATCTGAAGTGGGTTGATAAGGTATTTCACAAGCTATAATCATTTGAGTTGTTGCGGTATGCTCATTATTATATCCCATTAAAGCAGACAATTGTTGATAAGAACGAAAGTGCGACGCATTTTCACCCATAAATACATTAGTTGGGACCCATTTTATCACTAATAAACTTATTTGTAAGTGTTTTCGGGCAATAAACATTTTTAGAAAAATCAGCTCGAAAAGTTGTTAAAGGCACTCCCGGGGGGCATTTGTTATTCGGACTCCTCATTTGATAAGGGGCAACCTCGGTTATTGGCACCCCCACCGAATACTGTTAAGCACTACACCAAATTCTGGGATTAGAAACAAACAGGCCCGTTACAAAAACGGGTTGTAACGACCTACTTTGTTGCAAAAGTGGGTGTTACATTTTTTTATAACGGCTTTGTGGTCAAGTATTTAATTTTTTTGAACGGCCCTCGTAATGTGTTTGAGTCAGTTCTGAATTTGCCACGTGGTAACAAATTTCGGGTCAGTTCACGAATTTTTTGCAACAAGGATGTTGTAACAGCTCAGAGCCAATTCGAACTTTTTGTAACAACAAAAAAATTCTTTGCCGGTCAACCTTGACCTGGTCAAAATTAGTCAATTTTGACCGGGTCGAAACCGACGATAAAAGAATTATTCTCACGGAAATAAGTCGAGAATTCGAAATTCAATACATTCATGACCACACTCAACAACAATTTCTTCAATCTATGCAAAAGAACATTCATTCAATTCATCTCGAGGTTCATATAACAAAGAAACCGAACATATAACAAAGAAACTAAATTTCTAAGTATCAAATTCCTCTAAGTACCAAATTTCTCTAAGTACCAAATTTCTCAAAGAAAATTTCTAAAGGAATACATACAAATACAAACTTACCGCCTACAAAACTTGAATACATGGAACTTACAAAGCGTGAAGCTCCTTTGTTCTACATCATTCAAATAACAATGGCTAGTTTGTTATATCCTTTACGAGCTATAATATATTGTTTTTCAAAGTTTTATTTGAAGTCAATAAAATTGCTAGTGGTATTGGAGCCTCGGAGATATCTGAACCTTTTTTAGCTCTTGCTTGGCAAGAACATGGTAATGGCGTTCACCGATCCTCGTCCACGGATGATTGCTATGAAGAACCCGTACATCAATCCCACCAAAAGAATAGCTAAAACTGAAAAAAGTACCAAAAAATCAACATTAGGATTCTTGATAAGTATCAAAAAACATGATAATTAGGGAGTTACGAAAGAAAGAGTTTATGTTCATCAAAGAGGTATTTCGAAGTTTCATATTTAACTATATACCACACTTTCCACCGTGTTCACATCGTAAAGTTTCCATCCCGTAAGGTGTACTTGAAACTAACGGCCTTTCAAAGTGTAAGCTGACACGGGGAATAGATTGTACATAATAAGTCAAAGTCCGACATAATGTAACCAATTAACATGATTTTCTCTAACTTCACGTGATCTAGTAACGCAATCGGCAGACATGAAACAAAGAAACACACACATATACATGCAGAACAGTAAATTGCAAGAAGAATAAACCTACATAGTCAATAATTAGGACTACATACAATTTCAACAAACCTCAAGGGACTTTGCTCTTTACTGATAAGTTGTCTAACTGTGCAGATGATTTTCCAGTATATTCTTTCTAAGCACAATTAATACTCACTGATAGTATATCTTGGTAGTTTAGATAGGTAGGGGTGTACCTTATCAACATTAGTCGGGGGATCCCCTGCTTCCCGAATTATTTTTGGTGGATGACCTCAACCTCTTTCAAAGAATAGCATTGTCTGTTCAAGTTCAATATCATTCTTCATCTCAAGTTCAACATGACTATGATTTGACTCGATAAGTTGTCTAATTGTGCACCGATAGGATACTAGTTATTTAGGTAAGCGGGGGGTATACCTTATCATTTGTAGTTGGGGTTGGTGGACGACCTCGACCTCTTTTAGCAATAGCATTATCCCGTCCAAGTTCAATAGCCTCAGTTCCGGCCCCTCCTCCTCTCTTTTCTGTACAAAATGTATATATCCAAGTAATCCGAGAAGTTCCAATTGATACCTAGGGTATTATTACCAGGTCCCAATCCAGACTCATGCACCCATGTCAAAACCCGTCCCCAGCTCACCACTCTGTCAATTACAATCATCGAATGCACCTAGCTTACTTCCATCCTTCTTACACTCGGCTACAGCAAGCATCTTTTTAATGTAATTTGTTTACTGCCAAGCCATCTTCCAGTCTCATCAAACCTTCAACATATACTTCATAGCCGAGACACCAATGCATAGGATACGAACTAACACAAAACACCATCAGCGATTGCAAAACCCCATATAGAACTCAATTCGAATCCATCATCTTTGCGAGTTACTCCATCCAAAGCACAAACCCTTTCTATATCATTTCAAGGCCAAAACCAACCTCGGTCACAAAGATCACCCTATGTTCTTTCTCACGATGTTGCCTTGCCAATTCAATTCATCTCCGATTTATTCGCAGCATCACCATTAACTCTAGCGTCTCCTTCGACCGATTATTGGACAACAACATCATCCAAACTATCACCATCAAGCACCTATTATTCTTCCCCGCCATCATCGAAACAATCTACGCTAGCTTGAGAATATAAAATCCTTCCAACTCTGGATACAATACCAATTTTCTATTACCGACGTTGCTGCAATCAAAACCAACTAGATACCACCACTTCAACTACAACCAGTTCACTTCATCACTCAGCAATCCTATTTCTTTCTTCCTTCCCCTGTATCCAGACGCAACCAACTCGACAAACAATACTTGTTTATCGAATGCAACTCGTGGCCAAAAGCAAGCTCAATTTTCTCGACAACCGAACTCTATCTCCACCAGTTCCTTCTCAAGTGCGTCCAAGCACGACTCTCGTCCGATTCAACCTTGGACTCCGCCTATAAAACCCCATATATTCACTGATTTCACACCCTATAAAGCCACTGATGACACATCACCATATATCTACCATTTACAATCAGCTCTTCTCTGAGTTACTTGCTCTGCAAGTGGCAACAGCCTAAATGCATCTTCGTCCTGGTCTCTGAAACACACATCCCAAATCCGATTTTGTTTAAGGTTTACTTCACTCTCCAATTCCATGCCTCAACTCTCTCCGTATACCAGCAACGACAACTCTTTCTCCACTTACTTTCAACCTCCGTTCCTCCCAATTGATTTACTCTTGAAACCAATCCAGCTCAGCCAATTTCTGCCAAATGCAGTCCATATAAATGAACCCCTGATCATCGATGTTGCTGTTATAAAATGCTAAGGAAATGCTCCACTAAATCATGACTTAGATAGAAGCAAATGACCAGGTAGTTGTGTAGCTTTGACAGTTCGAACCAAAGCTCGACCTCGTCGTCATTCAAGTCTAAAAATCAATCGGCACAGCCACCATAACAAACACCGTCGTCGCCTGAAATTTTAGCAAACAAGACCACGCCTGTGACCTTGAATTCAACATCACCTACATTAGCTGGTAGTAGGTAGGCTTCTTGGAGAAATAACAAAAGTTGATGCGCATAGTTCTTTTCCCCCGATAAGAACAAAATAAGCTTGATACTTTGTTTGACCCCGACATGGCAGCTCCTCGAACTCATTAACTTGGTACACGTCTTGCACAAGTGGACAAAGTAAATTACTTTGGTCTATCTCTCCCCGAACAACAACAGCTAAGACAAAGGTTAAGATCATCTTGAGCAAGATCTTGGTGTGATATTTCATCCATACACTCTACACATCAACAAATCTCAACTACAACATCAACATACACACTTCATCTTCCATTACCAGCAAGCTTCTCCTTACGCTAATCTCGCATCACCCGATTTAGACTCCATCAAGCTCCTTCCAACAAAGATCATACACACAAAACTGACCACTCCCTCTACTTTTAACCCGAACTACAAACAACCATGACAACCCATTAGCTCAAACATTCTAGATTCAACTACCAATAACAATTATCTCAAGTATCTCCTTCAACTCCGAGTTCATTGCAGCAAATTACAACCTCAACCTCAAAACCATAACTTCCCAATCAATCACAAAAACAAACAAAAAAGCAAAAAACATCAAAATTACCTTAGAAGTAGTTAGAACAAGACCATCAAGACTACCATAAGCAATCCCAACCCTTGTAGCTTCTCAATCACCTTATCAACTTCATTCCCATCTCGCATCCTGAAAACAAATCAATAAAATACGCTAAATCGAACCCAAATCTCATAATCGATTGAATAAGAAACCCTAAATCAATTATCATTTTGGAACCCTAAAACAAATATCTAAATCTAGTCAAGATAAATCAAAATCAAAACCTAAAATAGATACCTAAATTAAACAAAGTAGAACAAATTCTTTCTCACGATTAGTGAGAGTGAAGATCAATTCTTCAAAGTTCGAACTCCTAAATAACAAAATTAAAATCGAAAAATGAATCATAATATCGAAACCCTAAAATCGATTTTTGAAGACCTAAAAATCCTAATAAAAATGATGAACAAACGAATCAAAACTAATTTATCAATCACGCATCTATAAATCGAAACTGATTTATCAATCGATTCCATTTCTCTTCTCGCATCGAATCGAGAGGAATATGAGAGGTTGAGAGCAAAAGTGGAGAAAAAGAAAAAAAGAAATATGAAAAATTCGATTTGGTATCATTAGGGTAATACCAAAACAACGCATGGGAGGAAATATCCTCTAGTGTTACTCACTTTGGGTAGAAACATAATAGTACGCGTGTGAGTGGCACACACACAAACTGCAGGTGTTACGCCCCAAGTGTGACCAAGCGTGTGACTGGCACGCTTATAAAAAAATTCATGTAACGGCTTACCTCTCATTACGTATTTTTAAAAATTAGTAACGGCTTCTCTGCTTACGAATATTTTGTAACGGCCATTTGTAATCGGAATTTTGTAACGGCCACAAAGCCGTTCACGAATTCCTGTACTTAATCCGAATTTGGTGTAGTGAAGGGCACCTTCTTCTTCACCGGCTTGATGCGTTTTTGGGGAAAAGATTCTCTCCACCTGCGAAGTTTTCAGAGAAGTATTGGAGAAGGATTTAATCGGTGTTTTACACGGGAGAATATTGGTTAAGGCCTGTTTCATCCAAATAGGGTCTTATAATCCATTCATAGTCAGTAATTCCTTCTTTATCTCGTCGAACAAGGCAATGGAAGATTTCGGGTTTTCTTTCATTTATTTTGGAAGATACGTTTGCATGGCAGAAGATATGATTATATGGATTATATTCTATTGATTGAGAAATATTTTTGCCAACTCAGAGATACTTGGAAGCGTGAAACAAAGAAGAAAATATCTTGGGATTTTTTTCCCCGTTGATTTTGGAAGACTACACGGATAAAACAGGGAGGATATCTTTTATCTTTAAGTTATACTCTATATTTTGAAGATTCTACAAACTGCAGACGTGTGAGAAGAAAATAAATAACAAATAATGGAAATAAAATCTTCGTGACATGCAGCGAAATAATTAGAGAATACATGGAGTTATTGCAAGGATTTCCTAGACCTGTTGAGTATAAATAGAGTGTTGAGGAGTATAGAAGGGACATCGAGAGTTTGGGGAGAATTATTAGTTTTCTTTAATAAAAACACCATTTGAGCTATGAATTATATTTTTGAGTTTGTTTTTATCATGAGAAACTAGACCCCTACACTGGGTCGACGGAGGAAGCCGAACTTCATACATGGGTGAATTTATTTTATTCTTTTTATGACTTTTACATTTATTTTAAGTTGTTTTATGATTTGAAAAAATTAGTTATCATTTTATTAGATGGGTCATGCTTGCTTAGATGTTTGATGTCCCATGCTTACGATTTATAACTAATATTTGGAGAATTTACCTTGGCAAAAATAAGAGTCGATGTTATTTTGTTTATTGGGCGATAATTGCTGAAGAATAAATAATTGAACCTATTTATATGAATGCGGTGGAATCCTAGACCCAGTGACTCTCGCTTTTGTTTATTATTTTCTATAAACCTTTAAATTTAATCTCAACAACGTCCGAGTGAACGACAACCTATTTACTACAACAAACAAATTAAAAATCTTATTAATTTTGGCGCCGCCGACGCGGATTTGTTTTTAGATTAATTTTTAGGTTTATTTTTATTTTGTACAATATTTTCATTTTATTTTAGAATTTCTTTTTCCTTTTTATGCGTTTATTTTAGTATTTCTTTTCAGGGACTTTTTGAGGACGATGGTTGTTTCTGAGGAGACGTCACCTACGATGACGCCGGGCGGAATATAAGCGTAGGAAGTCAAATTATCGAAACCTCATCCGAGATGACGCTTTGCTTGAATATAAGCGTAGGCAACGGTATGGAGTTTTTGATCCACATGTGGTAAGTGAAGAATCTCCTCTAGAGATATATGAGAAGTATTATAAGCACACACCGCCTAGTTTGGAACAAAGATTGAGAGTTTTCGAATGTCAAAGATTATTTGCTGATGATGATGAATCTGGTAGTGACTCTCTATTCCAAACAAAACATATAGATGACCTTGTGGATGATTCGCGTAATTCCGTAGATGAATCTACCTCACAAGATCATTCACCCGACTTAGAGGTTGTTTCTAGACCCTAGACTTCCAAAATTTGCCTAATTTAGGGATAGAATTGTGTGCTTCTAAAGTGTTGTTGGATTACTTTGCATCTAAATACCCAGAGGACTTGCATATTCCTGATACAGTGCATGAATCAATTGATATTTCCCAGTCTCAATAGAATCCCCATATTTTGTTCTTTACGCACTTCCATGTGCAGTGAAAACTTGGTTTAGGGGTAAATCTTGGTATCTGACAGTTTCAGTGTCCCCATTTTTTCATAAAATAATTGTGAAGCTGTCGTTTGTAAATATTGTATTTTGGGTCGATCCCCAAGTTTTCAGGTTATTAGTTTATGGGGATCCGTTTTTGTACATTCCAGTAGGTATAATTATTTATTTATTTTTCTTTATTTCATCTTATGAATTTCCCATCTTAAGTTTTACGTTGGATGACTCAATTACATTGAGGACAATGTAATGTTTAAGTCTGGGGGAGTGGGTATTAACTTTTCTTTTATTATTTTTCAGGAATTTCCTTGCGTATTGTGACCAGCTCTTGAGCGGGTCTAAAAAGATAATAAAAATATAAATATTATGACCAGTCAGGTAGCGGGTCTAAAAAAATTATAGTTGTTAAGCTTATGACCAGCTGTGTAGCGGGTCTATTTTTATGTATTTCCTTATTATGACCAGCTGTGTAGCGGGTCTTTAAAAAAAAATGATCAGCTGTGTGGCGGGTCTATAAAAAAATATATATATTATGATTGTTAGGGTTATGACCAGCTGTGTAGCGGGTCTTTTTTTTTTCTTCCATGTTATCACTACACCAAATTCGGGATTAGAAATGGAACCAGCCCGTTACAAAACGGGTTGTAACGCCTCACTTTGTTGCAAAAGTGGGTGTTACATTTTTTTGTAACGGCCTCGTAATGTTTTGAGCCGTTCACGAATTTGTCACGTGGTAACAGCTCAGGGCCGTTATTTAATTTTTTTGCAACAAGGATGTTGTAATGTAGCTCGCAGTCGTTACTTAACTTTTTTTTTGTACAAAAAATTATCGCTTGGGTCAACCTTGACCTGGTCAAAATTGGTCAATTTTGACCAGGTCAAGGCTGACCGGCAGTAATTATTCTGCCGGAAATAAGTCAGAATTCGAAATTCAATACATTCATGACCACACTCAACAACAATTTCTTCAATCTATGCAAAAGAACATTCATTCAATTCATCTCAGGTTCATATAACAAAGAAATCAACATATAACAAAGAAACTGAAATTTCTAAGTATCAAATTCCTCTAAGTACCAAATTTCTCTAAGTACCAAATTTCTCAAAGAAAATTTCTAAAGGAATACATACAAATACAAACTTATCGCCTACAAAACTTGAATACATGGAACTTACAAAGCGTGAAGCTCCTTTGTTCTACATCATTCAAATAACAACGTTTAGTTTGTTATATCCTTTGCAGGCTATAATATATTGTTTTTCGTGTTTTATTTGAAGTCAATAAAATTGCTAGTGGTATTGGAGCCTCTGAGATACTCGAACCTTTTTAGCTCTTTTGCTTGGCAAGAACATGGTAATGGCGTTCACCGATCCTCTGTCCACGTATGATTGCTATGAAGAACCCGTACATCAATCCCACCAAAAGAATAGCTAAAACTGAAAAAAGTACCAAAAAATCAACATTAGGATTCTTGATAAGTATCAAAAAACATGATAATTAGGAGTTACGAAAGAAAGAGTTTATGTTCATCAAAGAGGTATTTCAAGTTTCATATTTAATCGTATACCACACTTTCCACCGTGTTCACATCGTAAAGTTTCCATCCTGTAAGGTGTACTTGAAACTAACGGCCTTTCAAAGTGTAATCGACACGAGGGGAATAGATTGTACATAATAAGTCAAAGTCCGACATAATGTAACCCCGATAACATGATGTTCTCTAACTTCACGTGATCTAGTAACGCAATCGCGCAGACATGAAACAAAGAAACACACACATATACATGCGAAAAAGAAATTGCAAGAAGAATAAACCTACATAGTCAATAATTAGGACTACATACAATTTCAACAAACCTCAAGGGACTTTGCTCTTTCCCGATAAGTTGTCTAACCGTGCGTATGATTTTCCAAAGATATTCTTTCTAAGCACAATTAATACTCACCGATAGTATACTTTTGTAGTTTAGATAGGTAGGGGTGTACCTTATCAACATTAGTCTGGGGGATCCGCCGTTCTTCCCGAATTATTTTTTGGTGGATGACCTCAACCTCTTTCAAAGAATAGCATTGTCCTGTTCAAGTTCAATATCATTCTTCATCTCAAGTTCAACATGACTATGATTTGACCGATAAGTTGTCTAATTGTGCATCGATAGGATACTAGTTATTTAGGTAAGCGGGGGTATACCTTATCACCAGTTGGGGTTGGTGGACGACCTCGACCTCTTTTAGCAATAGCATTATCCTGTCCAAGTTCAATAGCCTCCGTTCCGGCCCCCTCCTCCTCTTTTACAGACAAAATGTATATATCCAAGTAATCCGAGAAGTTCCAATTGATACCTAGGGTATTATTACCAGGTCCCAATCCAGACTCATGCACCCATGTCAAAACCCGTCCCCAGCTCACCACTCTGTCAATTACAATCATCGAATGCACCTAGCTTACTTCCATCCTTCTTACACTCGGCTACATCAAGCATCTTTTTAATGTAATTTGTTTACTGCCAAGCCATCTTCCAGTCTCATCAAACCTTCAACATATACTTCATAGCCGAGACACCAATGCATAGGATACGAACTAACACAAAACACCATCAGCGATTGCAAAACCCCATATAGAAATCAATTCGAATCCATCATCTTTTGCGAGTTACTCCATCCAAAGACAAACCCTTTCTATATCATTTCAAAGCCAAAACCAACCTCGGTCACAAAGATCACCCTATGTTCTTTTCCGTCGATGTTGCTGCCAATTCAATTCATCTCCGATTTATTCGCAGCATCACCATTAACTCTAGCGTCTCCTTCGACCGATCATTGGACAACAACATCGTCCAAACTATCACCATCAATCACCTATTATTCTTCCCTGCCATCATCGAAACAATCTACGCTAGCTTGAGAATATAAAATCCTTCCAACTCTGGATACAATACCAATTTTCTATTACCGACGTTGCTGCAATCAAAACCAACTAGCTAGATACCACCACTGTCAACTACAACCTACCACTTCATCACTCTGCAATCTTATTTCTTTCTTCCTTCCTGTGTATCCAGATTAACCAACCCCGACAAACAATACTTGTTTATCGAATGCAACTCAGGCCAAAAGCAAGCTCAATTTTCTCTAACAACTGAACTCTATCTCCACCAGTTCCTTCTCAAGTGCGTCCAAGCACAGCTCTCGTTCAGATTCAACCTTGGACGGTCTATAAAACCCCACATATTCACTGATTTCACACCCTATAAAGCCACTGATGACACATCACCATATATCTACCATTTACAATCAGCTCTTCTTTGAGTTACTTGCTCTGCAAGTGGCAACAGCCTAAATGCATCTTCGTCTTGGTATCTGAAACACACATCCCAAATCTGACTGCTTCAGTGTTTACTTCACTCTCCAATTCCATGCCTCAACTCTCTCCGTATACCAGCAACGACAACTCTTTCTCCACTTACTTTCAACCTCCGTTCCTCCCAACTGATTTACTCTTGAAACCAATCCAAATTTCGACCAATTTCGCCAAATGCACCCATATAAATGAACCCCCGATCATCGATGTTGCTGTTATAAAATGCTAAGGAAATGCTCCACTATCATCATGACTTAGATAGAAGCAACAGCCAGGTAGTTGTGTAGCTTTGACAGTTCGAACCAAAGCTCGACCTCGTCGTCATTCAAGTCTAAAAACTGATCGGCACAACCCACCATAACAAATACCGTCGTCGCCCGAAATTTTAGCAAACAAGACCACGCCTGTGACCTTGAATTCAACATCACCTACATTAGTCGGTAGTAGGTAGGCTTCTTGGAGAAATAACAAAAGTTGATGCGCAGAGTTCTTTTCCCCGATAAGAACAAAATAAGCTTGATACTTTGTTTGACCCTGACATGGCAGCTCCTCGAACTCATTAACTTGGTACACGTCTTGCACAAGTGGACAAAGTAAATTACTTTGGTCTATCTCTCCCTGAACAACAACAGCTAAGACAGTGTTAAGATCATCTTGAGCAAGATCTTGGTGTGATATTTCATCCATACACTCTACACATCAACAAATCTCAACTACAACATCAACATACACACTTCATCTTCCATTACCAGCAAGCTTCTCCTTCTGCTAATCTCAGTATCACCTGATTTAGGACTCCATCAAGCTCCTTCCAACAGCATCATACACACAAAACTGACCACTCCCTCTACTTTTTAACTCTGAACTACAAACAACCATGACAACCCATTAGCTCAAACATTCTAGATTCAACTACCAATAACAATTATCTCAGTATCTCCTTCAACTCCAGTTCATTGCAGCAAATTACAACCTCAACCTCAAAACCATAACTTCCCAATCAATCACAAAAACAAACAAAAAAGCAAAAAACATCAAAATTACCTTAGAAGTAGTTAGAACAGCACCATCAGCACTACCATAAGCAATCCCAACCCCTTGTAGCTTCTCAATCACCTTATCAACTTCATTCCCATCTGCATCTGAAAACAAATCTGAATAAAATACGCTAAATCAGAACCCAAATCTCATAATCGATTGAATAAGAAACCCTAAATCAATTATCATTTTGGAACCCTAAAACAAATATCTAAATCTAGCTGAAGATAAATCAAAATCAAAACCTAAAATAGATACCTAAATTAAACAAAGTAGAACAAATTCTTTCTCACGATTAGCTGAGAGTGAAGATCAATTCTTCAAAGTTCAACTCCGTGAACAAAATTAAATCGAAAAAATGAATCATAATAAACTGAAACCCTAAAATCGATTTTTGAAGACCTAAAAATCCTAATAAAAATGATGAACAAACTGAATCAAAACTAATTTATCAATCACGCATCTATAAATCGAAACTGATTTATCAATCGATTCCATTTCTCTTTCTGCATCGACTGAGAGGAATATGAGAGGTTGAGAGCAAAAGTGGAGAAAAAAGAAAAAAGAAATATGAAAAATTCGATTTGGTATCATTAGGGTAATACCAAAACAACGCATGGGAGGAAATATCCTCTAGTGTTACTCACTTTGGGTAGAAACATAATAGTACGCGTGTGAGTGGCACACACACAAACCGCAGTGTTACGCCCCAAGTGTGACCAAGCGTGTGATCGCACGCTTATAAAAATTCGTAACTGCTTACCTCTCATTACGTATTTTTAAAAATTAGTAACGGCTTCCTGTTATTTAATATTTTGTAACGGCCATTTGTAACGGGAATTTTGTAACGGCCACAAGCCGTTACGAATTCTCGTTACGAATCCGGGAATTTGGTGTAGTGTATGACCAGCTGTGTAGCGGGTCTCTAAATATATATATATATTGTCGCGGGTCTTGTGTATGACATTTGTCATGACCAGCTGTGTAGCGGGTCTAACTTCCTTTTATTTTATGACCAGCTGTGTAGCGGGTCAATTTTCGGTTTTGCTCGCGGACTAGCAAAATGTAAGTGTGGGGGATTTTGATAATCACGAAAGTGCGACGCATTTTCACCCATAAATACATTAGTTGGGACTCATTTTATCACTAATAAACTTATTTGTAGGTGTTTTCGGGCAATAAACATTTTTAGAAAAATCAGATCGAAAAGTTGTTAAAGGCACTCCCGGAGGGCATTTGTTATTCGGACTCCTCATTTGATAAGGGGCAACATCGGTTATTGGCACCCCACGAATCTGGTTAAGGGGCACCTTATTCTTCACCGGCTTGATGCAGTTTTGGCGGGAAAAGATTCTCTCCACCTGCGAAGTTTTCAGAGAAGTATTGGAGAGGGATTTAATCGGTGTTTTACACGGAAGAATATTGGTTAAGGCCTGTTTCATCCAAACAGGGTCTTATAATCCATTCATAGTCAGTAATTCCTTCTTTATCTCGTCGAAAAAGGCAATGGAAGATTTCGGGTTTTCTTTCATTTATTTTGGAAGATACGTTTGCATGGCGAAGATATGATTGTATGGATTATATTCTATTGATTGAGAAATATTTTTGCCAACTCGTAGATACTTGAAGTGTGAAACAGAGAAGAAAATATCTTGGGATTTTTTTTCCCGTTGATTTTGGAAGACTACACGGATAAAACAGGGAGGATATCTTTTATCTTTAAGTTATACTCTATATTTTATCTTTGTTTTTTCAAGCACTCAAGTTTCTTGAATGGCTAAGACTGCGGTTGAATGGCTGCGAACTGGTGCTAAAGATCTCCGATGGTTGCTAAGCTCCTGCTTGTGTTATTTCTTTCACTTTAGGTTTTATTGATTTGCTGGGTTATAATGTCGATGCACAGCCACACAACAGCAATTGCTGCTGGAAATAATGGAATTCCGTTGCGGATGCATTATAGTTCTATAGTGTGATTTCATCAGAATTGAGACTTATCAATGTCTTTGGATAGTAATTGATTGAATATGGGGGTTTTGTGCTTTGTGATTTCTGGGATTTAGTCTAAATTTAATTTATTGGTTCTTATGCTTTGTGTTTGCAGTTGATTTACCTACTTGGTTTTGAAATGTTAAAGTTATATTTTTTTATGACAACCCCAGGAGTATTTTACATTGGACTGCCAAAAGCTGGACCCGATTGCACCTGTAAATCTTACATGCTTCAGGTATGTTTATATACTATTGGCTCTAAATTAGTTCCTTCTCAGTAAGTTTGGATTTTGTGGTCTATGCTCATTGTTTCAGTGTGTTTCTTTTTCTGTGCAATATCAGTGCTCGAATTGATTGGATGTCAAGCCTTGGGAATAAGATTGGCAAGTCAGATATGGAAAATCTTGAGGATATTGGGAGGAGTGTGCTTGTATGATAGTGCTTGTGTGATTGTATGATAGATATATGATATTTTTAGTCATTTTCAAAGAATCTATCAGTTGGGTTATTGTGAAGTGCTCGTATGATAGTGCTTGTCTCAGACTCTTGTGATTCCGCAATAACTTTTTCTGTTAATCAGTTGGGTTATTGTGAAGTGACTAATATTTCTAGGCTGCTCTTCGAGAGTATAAGATCGGATTATAGTTAGTTCATGTTCACCTTGATTTATCAAAAGACGGAACAAAAAACAAACAAAGAATAGACATATTTGTGGGAGACAAATTTTTTTATAAGTCTTTGACTAGTACTATCAAATTTTTTTATAAAAGTATTTTTTTATAAGTCATTTTCATTCACCAAACCCTCCTCAACCACTCGAACTTTATCTGTTTTGCTCTATCTTAATCTTTTCTGCTCTTCGTCTACTCAACACTCCACAGATGACCGACGGTATTACTGGAGAAAATCTAATTCACTCAACCCATCTTTACTGATCATCGCCATCTCCTCTCCCTCTCTTCACCTGCTTCACAAAATCTCTTCAAAAACCCTAATTCTTTTACATAAAATAAAACCATTTACTTTCTATGGTTCTCCTAGGTTAGGTTAGGTTAGGTATTAGTCGGGAAGAACACAGACTCAGGGAAGACATGAATTGTGATGCTACCAGTTACTGGTTCGATGTGGGTTTTGATTTTAACTTTGATGCCGTGAATTAAATGGGTTTAGATTTGAATCTGAGAAGAGCAAGTTGTTGTCTGAGGTTGATCTAGGTTTTGAATTAGTGAGGATTTTGTGGAGTTACTCAGAAGTGAATCGGAAGGAATTGGGGGTTTTCTGTAATTGGAGGTGGATTTGGTGCTGCTGTTAAGAATAGAAATTAGGGTTTGCTGGTTCAATCGGGGGTTTCTACGGAGAAGTTTTGAAAGAAGGAGAAGAATGGTTACAACAGTTCTTATTAGATGAATGAGATTTGAAGCTGGTGGTTGCAATGGATTTACTAGGGATTTGCATCTTGAAAGGTTTGTTGTTGTTTTTTAAGAGGAATCGATTTTTTGTTGATTTATTGGGGATTTTTGGCTGATTATTGTAGATTTTTGTTTGCAGAATAAGCTTCAGACTTTGGCTGGACAACATTCTGATGTACTTGAAAGTCTTGCACCAAATGTTAGGAAGCGTGTTGAGGCTTTGAGAGAGATTCAGGTCTGTGGCTGATTTTTCTTTAGCGATGGTTCTTGTGTACCTAGATTAACTTATGAGACTCATTCTCTTTTCTTGGGTTGCCTGCAGAGTAAGCGTAGATGCACTTATGTAGGTAATGTCTTTGCACTATGAGATCCTTCTGTTTTGCTAAAATGTTGAAAAAGACTCTCAAAGTTAAATTTAACATGATTTGTTGTTAGTAACATCTATTGCACTCCTCCTTAGCCAAAGAAAAAGAGAACTAGATATTGATATTGCCATGTTTGTGTTGAATCAGTTTAATGGGTTTCAGTTGAGAAGAAGTTGCAGAAATGAGATCATTCTTGCACTGAAGTTACAGGTTCTGGTGCTGCTAAAATGAGGTTATGAGCTGGGTGCTAGTACTAGGATTTGAAGTGGTTGCTGCAATAGATTGAAAACGCAGAGAACAAGGAATTGGTTGATGCAATTGCAGGTGATTGAACTATGAGTTGGTATTGGAGATAAGAAAGAAGCAGGGGAGGCTGATATTCAATCTGAGGTTTGAGGAGGAGAGACATAAGAAATTGAAGGAAGATGAAGCTCTTCAAAAGCATCAAGGTACGATTCTTGCTTAATTTTTTACTTTTTTAATTCTAGTTTTTGTATGCAATCGTGGATATATGGCCGGTTGTCAGCCGACACAAATATAAATTACACTTTCTTACTACTCAAAATATATAATGAAGCAAAGGCAATAAAGGATCGTTCCCACAGAGATGTCTAGGTTGTCAATATGTTTCCGTATCTTATAAGTAACACGGGGTTTTCTCGATTTTTATAAAAGTATACTAAAATAAAAGGACAGCAAATAAATAAAAACGCAAATCAAGGGTATGAAAATATTGGATAAGGTTTCATCTTCAATTGTAAACAAGTTTTTGAATATATAAATAGAATTCGTATTTAATCTCGCTATCATCAAAAGTCCTAGAATACCTTATTGCAAGAATACTCCGTAAATTTCTTAATTCATCAACACACACATTAGAGCTGCGTTTGTGAATTCTACCTAAAGAATAACCTAACGCCTTGCGCTAATTAAGTTCAATTCCTAGGAGCATTAAGTTTCAGAAATAGGCTAATCAATGCAATTGTAATACATTGCGCACATAATTCGGACAATGGTCAATTTCTACATATGACTACAAGGATGTATCACTACAACCTAGAATCATATCATGCTACTCGTATTCAAGGTTATCGCTAGATGATGAACCCTAAATTAGCTATAGACATGGATGTGAGTTCAATCAATTCTAGACTTAACTAAAAAAACATTCAATCATATTGCAATACATCAATCATGCAATTATTATAACCCGTAGAAAGTGAACAATGATTTTGAGAGAAAACTAATTCATAAAAATCCATAACTTGTTTTCAAAATCCAACTACATCTTTAACCAATAATAAAAAAATCAACTACTTGGGTTTTTGGAAATCATCATAAAGAGTTTAGAAGAATCTATCATGTGAAACCCTAGAAAACAAGTAGAAGCCTCCCTAATGGAGATATCTAGGTTTAGAGAAAGAGTTTTCTATTTATATGCTTCTCCCATTCCAAAAGGATACTCTTTCCAAATTTAGGTCTTCTCAAAACCCATCTCCAAGTGGTCCACCAAGCCCATGTGTGAAAATAAGTCTCTGGATTTTTTGTGTGAAAACTGGTCGTCGGAGTTACAGACGTCATCGCTTAATCCGTCGCTTTATCACCGGAATTTGCACTACACCATATTCGGGCGTTTAGTAACTAAAATTCGTAACCAACATATAGTACTGTCGCGAATTTGTGACCAAAAATTTCGATTACGAAAATTTAGTGACACAACGTGTCTTGCCATTCACGAATTTTTACTAGTTTAGTGACAGCCCCTCCCGTGTCACGATTAGTGACTTCGGAAAAAAACGTGTGAAAGAACCGTGTGCAGAGTAACACTCAAACACCCTCCTCGAGCAGCGTGTGAATGAATCGTGTACATTCTATCAAGTTTACCCTAACACTCAGTAACACCCTCGTAAATCTTATCGCCTTCTTCTCTCTTTCAAATGCCTTACCGCTCGTGCGATAAAACTAGGGTTTAGAGAGCTTTCAATCAGCGATCGATTTAGCCGAGAAACATCACGAAATCTCTTTAATCTTCTCCATAACTTTCAATCATCGATCCGTGTAAGTGTTAATCCATGAATCTAAAACGATCTGTTTCATTTTATTTTCAATCGATCTCGTTTTATTTCATTTTTATTTTTTTCATTCTTTAATCTGTGAATCTAAAACGATTTGTTTGATATGAGTTATGTTTTGTTAATCTTCTTCATATAAATCTAATTGAATTTTTTTTCTTCTAATTTCTTGTTAGGGTTTGAAGAATTTTGAAGACTTGAAGATTGAAGAATTTTGAAGGTATAAATCTTCTTCATATGAACTGATTTTAGGGTTTTATGTTAATTTCGAAAAATTCTATTTTTTTAGGTGATTTTAGGGTTTTATGTCTCAGTTCTGTATCTTTTTGATGATTGAAGTGTGTTTATAATAGCAACACCATGTTTGTAAATATCATACTTGCTTATAATGTCTTATGGTGAATATCATGACAGAATTGTATTTGTTGAGGGATACCATGTTTGTAAATATCATACTTGTATGTTCAAGTTTTTGATCCACTAGTCCTCTTGTGTAAAGATGCATACTGTTGTTAGACATGGTGTAGTTTTTTAGTCCTTAGAAGCATAGTAAGTTGACTAGGCAGAGTGCTACCTGATAAAGGTATACTGATGAATGTGCCCATTGAATTGTAATATTCCTTGCTAAAGTCTTATATATTCTTGGAATGTTTGATGAGAGCTAGAGCACTCTCTTTCCTATGAGTAAGTCAATTGCTTAAGAAGAAAGGAATTCTCTCATAAGAAAGAGAGTGCACCAAAGACTCTCTAGATTCCAATTGTATGGGCTTAGATGACTTATTCTAGTTTTGGTTGAGTTGTCACATCTAGGAAACGTGTTGATTATATTCGTTAAGTTGCTATGTTTTACTATTATCTCAAGATTTTTTTCATTAAGTGTCATAATGAACTTCAATTGGTTGGCTAATGTTGTTTTGTATATTTGGTATTTGCAGAGCCAGGAGAGGATCCTTTTGGCAAGAGCCAAACAGAAAAGAAGCGACGATTCTGAGAATCTGTTAAGGTAGTAACCTAAATTCCAGTTGTATGTTCCATAAATATGCTCATCATGATTTGAACTATTACTTCATGTTAAGGTAGTTTTTAAAGTTTAAATGAACTAAAGTTAGGAAGTTTTGTTTTGATATTGACTGATTCTCTCGTGAGCATGATGATAACAAATCTAGTGGATGTTTCGTAGCTAACTTGTAGGGCTTCTGCAACCCAAGTACCACTAGGACTAAGTTATTTTATTTGGTTGATTGTAACTGAGATTTGGATTTTCAATTTTTTACACGAATATAGATTTTTGTTGAATCATATGCTAAGGGAAACTTGCAAATACATATGTGCAAGTCCCCCGTAACCACGTCTTGATCATGGGAGCATAGATATCATTTAGTTATTACAATTGTAGTTATTACTTTTCCCGAATGTTAACATAGATATGATTTAGGTATCAATGGTTGATAAAGGCTGGATGAAATGTGCGCGTACTGCTTCAATACTTAGAAGGTGTAAGATCATTTATAGAGTTTGTGCGTGAAAATGTCGGTGGTGAACGAAGTTCTCCTGTCCTTAACAGCTTGTAAGAATGGTAAAGTACCTCTGTCTATAGGTGAAATTGATTATCATTTGGTCAAGTATGGTATTCAGTTCACCTATACATTGTGGCGTTTCCATGGGGAGAAGTCGCATGAAGGTAAACCTGGAATGATAATGTAGGAGTTGCGCTGACAACGTAGGAATTGAGACAATCTAGGAAATTCAGACAATGTAGAAGTATTTGCCGAGAACAATGTAGAAGATTTTGCCGAGAACGTTAATCCCGCTTTGTAGTGTAGATGAGAATGTTGGCGTACATGGGTAGGGTTCACGAGGAGACTAGTAGTAGCAAGAAAAAAAGAGATTTTTATGAGCGTGCTAGAGAACCTTTATATCCCTCATGTTCTAAGGAAAAGACACCATTGTATGCTGCTATTAAACTAAATAACATAAAAACCCAATATGGGTTTTCTGACAATGGTGTCACTGCACTCTTAGAATTGTTTAAGGAGTTGCTTCCTGATGGAAATACACTGCCGTGTAAGTTCCATGATGTAAAAAAGTTGATACAAGAAATGGGGATGGACTACATAACCTATGATGCATGCACCAATGATTGTATTTTATATTGGAAGGATCATGCATCATTGGTTAAGTGTCCTGTGTGTCAAGAACCTAGGTATGAGAAGGTCTTTAATGACGACAGAAGCTTACGCAAGTTGCTCGCAAGACATTAAGACATTTTCCATTGATAAAAAGGCTGCAAAGGTTATATAGTGTACCATGGATAGCAGAGGCAATGTATTGGCATTCCAGAGCACAATCGATGGAAACCTTATGCGTCATCCGATCGATTCTTCACCCGCGATCTCATGGATAATTTTTCACGGAGTTCGCCAAGGAACCAAGGAATGTAACATTAGGTATATCAACTCATGGTTTCAACCCGAATGGGTGTTTCGGTCCTAGTCACAAATTGTTGGCCTGTAATTATTTGTCCGTACAACCCGCCTCCTTCACAGTGCATGAAACGAGAATTTGCAATGTTATGTTTGCTCATATCAGTCCAAGAGCACCAGGGAAAGATATAGATGTATACTTGCAACCACTAATAGAGGAATTGATAGAGTTATGGAATGAAGGTGTACTCACGTTCGACTCTTTCACTAAAACCGAGTTTTTGATGAGAGCAAGATTATTGTGGGCTATTCATGATTTTCCCGCACTAGGGACTTTAGCCGGATGTGTCACTCATGGTTACTATGCTTGCCCAACTTGTGGAGAAGGAACAGCTTCTCGAACATCTTCCGTTCACTAAGAAAATTTGTTATATGGGACACCGAAGATGGCTGCCAGAAAAGCATAAGTATCGAGATGATAAAACTAATTTTCCGGGAGGGGTAGAGCACGGTTCAGCACCATGGCCACTGACAGGGTTTCAGTTTCAAGAGATTGTAGCTAATATTAGAACCAAGGTTGGTAAGGGAAAACAACCATCGCAGCAAGTCGAAGTAAACGTAAAAGAATACCCGAAGGCGAAACCGATGCGATATAGAAGCCGAGGTTCATGACCACTCCTTATTTACTCGAAGATCTATCCTCTATGATCTACCTAATTGGAGTTCAAATCAGTGCGACATAATACGGATGTTATGCATACAGAGAAAAACATAATCGAGCATCTTGTTAACACGATCATGGGTGGAAACAAGTCAAAGGATGGTCCTAATGCTACGAGAGATATGGAAGCAATGGGGTATAAAAAGAAGCAATGGTTGAAAGTGGATGTTAAGTCTGGTAAAACAACAATGGAAGATGCTCCTTTTGCAATGACGAAAAAGAGAAACTTGCATTTTGTACTACAAAGAACTTAAAGGTGCCATCCGGTTTTTGTTCCAATCTTCGTGACTTGCGCGTTGTTGATCCACCTGAGTTGAAGAACTTAAAGTCTCATGATTATCATGTCCTTATGCAACATTTGTTTCATTATCGGTTCATGCATCGCCTTCGCTACCTAAAGATCTCAAACGGCTTTCTTTCTTTCTGATAAGTTTGTTTTTCAAAATTTTGTGCGCAAGGTAATCAACAGAGAACAACTTTTAAAAGCAAAAGCTACTCTAGTGGAAGCAACTGTATTGGAAAACACTTTCCTCCTTCCTTCTTTGTTATAAGCATCCACTTGATGGTGCATTTAGTCGACGAAGCTTTGATCTGCGGTCCCGTCGCATTTAGATGGATGTATCCCTTCGAGAGGTATTTATCGAACTTACCTTGTTAGTTAATGTGTAACTTGAGTGTTTTATTGTCATTCACGGAAATCGTTAACTTTTATGATCGATATTTGTAGGTTGATGAAAGGTTACAAAGGTTTGGTACGCAATAAAAGGTACATCAATGGCGCATTGCAAGAGGATATGTGCTTCGAGAAGCCAGCTTGTACAAGATGGAGGACATATCAAATGATGGTGGTGGGACTCATAAACATACTCGACAGGCCTTTCTAGATGATGATGATGAGTTTGCCGATGAGATGCCTTTGAGTTCGCCAAAGCTATTACTTTAACTCAAGTACAATATCGCAAGCTCGTAGGTGGCTTCGTCTAAGTATGTGGGAATAGATGAATGGCGAGGTACAACTTCTTAACTTCACCGTTGTTAGATGTTTCTTGAGTATTGGATTGTCAATCTAATTGCCGCTGAACTGTTTCTTTCATTGTAGGAAGTATGATTTATACGTGAACAACGACAACTTTAATAGTCGGAAAATCTTTCTTCCACGAAAGGGCCAAAAAGCTTTCTTATGGTTACGCGATGAGGTACCATATATATGTTAGCTTCGAGTTGCTTTATTTCCGCTTTCCCTTATATTTACTATACATATTGTGGTAGATTTTGTGATAATATTGATTTCATGGTCCATGGTTTTTGCTAAAACTATATTTAGATTTTGTGAACATGGTCCATGGTTATAGTTAAAATCGCATCTTTATTTCCTCTCGTAAATATTGTGGTTTTTGTTGTGCAACCGACACACATGTTCTCTTACATGATAGAAGACAAAGAGACAAAATCAAGACTTTGGCGACTAGTGCAAGGACCCCTCTTCAAGGCGCAATCGTATAACAAATACCAAGCCAATGGATTTTCTTTTTACCGTCATGATTACGAGGAGGGTTTTGTAACACGTAATGTGGTGTGTCTATGAAAGCCATTACAAGACATAGAGCAAAGTCCACTACGTAAATTTGGTGGAAGTCAAATTACTTATTATGGTGTCATTAAATGTTATAAAGTTGAACTATATGGAATTCGAGGAAGTTGTTTTTACCGTGATTGGGTCGAGTTGAAGATAAGAGTAATGGGTGCAAAGTTGATCCAATCTCAAACTCAATAAAGGTCAACTTTTCTAAGCTACAAAGCACTAAGAGAGTGATAGATGAGCCGTTTATTCGTGCATCCGGTTTACTCAAGTATTTTATTCAAAGGATCTTGATGAAGTGGGATGGTTTTTGGTATTGCATTCACAACAAAGGTTAACATATGCAGAGATCAGCTAGAAATCCCTACTAGTTATCAACAGCTCTTACCGACAATGAGAGCTTGGAGAAATCGTATGTGTCGATGTAGTTTAGAGTCATGTCTCGCTGTATTGGATTCTGTGGTTCGCATTTCTTCTATACATGGATTCTCGTGTTTTATCATATTTGATTCTCTTTCATCATGTTTGATTCTCTGCTTTATCATATCACTTGCGCTATCTTAGTAAGTTGCATTTATTCTATACATAGATATTTTTTAATGCTACTTTACAAAGTTACTATGGCAAAGCGAAGTGGTGGCTTGGTAGATGAAAATGGACTTCCCATTTCTAGAAATGCAACAAAGGCCTACGCATCTAAGGGCAATTTGATTCTGTAATCTTATCCCTGTCTCCTACAAATCCACGGAGGGATGTGCCGGATAACTTCAAAGAGGATGTCTGGAATGAATTAGCGGGGTAAATACTTACCTTATAACCTCCAAACTATTTCGGGTAAACACTTGGGGTATGTTGATTTATGTCAAACTATTGTTTAGAATCAAGCTCTGTTTTTCGTAAATCATATATAATACCTAAACTTCTAAGATGAATTTGATAAGGGGAATGGCTCCTATATGGAGGAGATTCAAGTGGGAGCCGAGAATTGACTACTATGATCCTTATAACACTCATGAAGAAAGGATCGCTCATGTTCCTCCAAACCGTAAAAGAAGAGGACTGGATAAAATTTCTGTGAAAATGAAAAAGAGAAGCCCAATGAAAAGTAGAGCAGAGCATAAGAAGAAAAGGAAAAGATATGATTACGCCGTACTACGGTCGCAAACCTCTTAGTTTGGTAAAAGCGAACTGGTACGTAGATTCTCATTCCTCATATCTTAAATGTCTCTCGAATCGAAATGTACTCGATTGATTGATCCTACTTCGTATTTGTAAAATTAGAGAGCGAAAATCCTGAGTTGAGATCACTCCATCCGATGTGGGATTAAAGCTCATACACAAGAGGGTGGGAAAATTCTACCTAGTGCGCAACCTACTATGTGAGTTAGGCTATGCTTTATTTATGTTTACATATTATTCTAATTTATGCAATCCATCTATGTTCACAAAATGTGCTCTACATTACAGGATGACCTTAAGAAGGCGCAAGAAGAGATCAATGAAAAATAGGTCTTTGGTGAACTCAGTAGATGAAATGGATGCATTGATTAAAGCATTTGGAAAGGATTGTAGGGGACGAGTTCGTCTTTAGGTCCTATTTCTCGTACACAATATGATTATTCTCGCCCCGCGCGTGCCAAAGTCTTTCGAATTGAAGTGCAAAGATGGAGAACTTAAACATGAGGTGAAGGAGATAAATGGCAAGATGGAGGTTCTTCTTACTAGCTTTGCATCCTTATGTAACGTTGTGCAGAACATCCAACTGGACAAGCATCATATATTGCCTCGAACCACTTTGATAATGCACATGGTCCCGCGTATTCACCTACTCGGACGCCACCGGGTAATAGTTCACCTGCAGCGCTTCCACATGAAGCCGAGATATCACTAGCTCGATCAGCAGCAATCGCTCGTAATAGTTCACCTTCGTATGGAGCCAAATGTTCATTGTTGAACTTGGATGATGAGGTCATTCTTTGTTGGTCGAGTTTGTCTCAATTTGGACTTCTTTGTCACGCTCACCAGAGCTAAAAATCATGTTAAAGTGTTGTTGACCTCATACTTTTGCCACTTGCACCACCATAAGAGCTAACCAATTGAATACCTTTCAAGAAGTTGGAATTGGAGGCTATGTGGTTCATCCAAAAGTCTCAAGTCCGATATGATTAGAAGGGTCTATCTGTCTTTTTGGAAATGATATGGATAACTCACCAAAGATCCTATGCTTTTTTGCTATTTTGTCACCCATCTTTTTTTGTTATTATTCGCACTTTTATATGTAAGTCAACAACTCGATATGTTCTCATAGGTAAACTACGATGCACAAAGTTTAGGGGAGATTCTTATGCAAATGTGCATAAGAAAGTACTAATTTTAACCGACTTTGAATGTTAATATATCTTTTTTTTTTGTGAATTTTACTTTGTGTATGAGTGTAGTTTTTGTTTCTATATGTGTTTTTGGTTGTGCAAGACATCATAGCTAAGGTTTGGCCGGCAATAGGAGCCACCGGGGAATATCAATCCTCGGTAATTACTTGACCAAGTTTCGCTTGTACATTGAAGTTGTAATTTATGGATATAGTTTTAACCTTCGCTTTACACTTTCTTTGCGAGGTATAATGTTTAATGATCAAACTGGTGTTGGATTATGTCACAGTGACCTTCATCTCTCGTAAGTCTATTTTGTGATCTTCTTGACATGATGCACAACCATGTCTTTCTTCTTTTATGTTATCTACGCTTCGAGATTTAAGAAATTCTTGTATTTACTTTTCTATGTGCAAAGCAATGGCGAAAGGAGATGATGTAGTTCGTAAAGAAGAAGAACAAAGTCTTAAGAAAACGACTTAATGCTGACCCTTCTACTCGTCTACACGTATTGCCGGTATTATTGTCGCTAAACAAGAGACGAAAAACAAGGAAAACGTCGCCAGTGTGAGGTACTTGTTACAAATTTTTCATTCATTTATATCCAAAATTAGGGATTAGTACAACATGGGTTTGGTGTTTACTGCTAGGACATTTCTTTGGATTTTGGATTACCGTAAGTGTGATTACTTAAGATGTTGACTTTGGATTACCGAAATCTCGGCCTGGGTAGATAGAAATTAGTTGTTCACCTTTTCTCGTGTGGTATAAATATTTTCCGATTGTCAGGTCGCTAGTATTTTCTTAGAAAAAAATTTGTAATGTGTGATTGCTTACAAGTCCGAGAGCTTTATTTCTTAGTAGTATTCTTTGTATGTTTTATCTTGCGTAGATATGGTATGCGAGAGTTTGTGTATCTCTATTTCTAAAAGCATTATTTTCTTGTTTGGTGAAGCAGCTTATAAAGAATGTCGAGGACAAGCGGATATTGAATAAAGAAATAAGTGGATCCAGTAAACTTATTGGTATGCTTTGGAACTCTTATATTTTTTGGAGTGATAAAAGAGTTATCCGCCTATACTTAGCATTTATGGATCATCCGACGTTGAACTCAACATGAACGCAAGTATCATATAGCGCTTATTTTTGCTTCTTATATTTTTGGATGATAAGTCATCTCATTTATACTTAGCAGTTATGAAACTTCTATACTTAGCAGCTTATGGCTCATGAACACAAATGAAAATTGATCAATGACTTCTTTTGAATGTTGGAATGTTAAATTGGATGGATGACTTCTTTTGAATGTTGGAATGTTAAATTGGATTGAATGACTTCTTTTGAATGTTGAAATGTTTGAATTGATTGTAGTGTAACAATTCCTGGGATAGGGTACCAAGGTAAAATGAAAGGGAGGGAACATTAATATTGACCAGGTCAATAAAGACTGACTTTTTTTTGGTAACAAAAGATTCGTAACGCAAATAAGTGTCACTAATTTTTACCAGATAGTAGGAATCGCCAACGTTGACCTGGTCAAACAATTAGTAACCCCCGGTAAAAATTTAGTGACCTAAAATTCTTGGTTACTAAATTTTTACCGTAACAATCGAAGTCGGTCAACGTAGACTTAGTCAATGTATTTGTAACCAAAAAAAATAAAATAGAAACGGTCATGCGTCAGTTACTTAATTTTCATTTCGTGATTGGTGGAAGGTATGTTACGAAGTACGCGTCACAACCCCAAATTCGTGAATTCTGACATGTTGGTTACGAATATTTGTTACACATCTCGTTGTAACGGTCTTTTGCGTCACAACTCCATTTCGTGACTGAAATAGTGTGTTACAAAACGCAAAATATGGTGTAGTGTTGTCACCGAAAACCGTCTCTCGCCGCTTTTGTCATCCAAAACTGCCGCCAAGACAAGTGTGTACTCCCAAAGAACTCATCTTTGCTTCTCTATGTTCATACATTCACAAAAAAATCATCTAAGCCAATTCCTTGTTCTTATGAAACGTGCCCAAAAGCGACTCGTAGCTCATATATCCGACCGTCGACTCTTGCATACGACTCATACCCGCTTTCGTGATTCAATGAAACTTTATGATCCACACTCTAATCTCTCGAAATCCGACATCCCGTGATGGTACCACCGGCCCGCCATTCTCGCCTGGGCTTTTGCACTATTTTCTCGCTTCCATTCACCATTTGCTTTCACCAAAACCGTTCATTCATCATTCCCCTCGTAATGCAAAATTCCAACAGACACATTCACCGCAGAAGACTACCATTCTCAGAAAGATCACACCTAACCACTGCACATCGCCACAATCCCTTCTCAAAGACATCCAAGCCAACAACTCAAAATACACTTCATACACTGCATTCAGTTCATTGGTAAAGTGCCAAACCACTTCATGCCAGCCCATGACACTAAACTACAATTCCTTGCTGCCTCGTAATCACACGAATCAGAATTTGATATATTCTCGCCCGCCATGCCTCTAATTAACATCCATATCAACAAAGACTGTGATACTCAAGACATTATACTTTAAAATCACCATAACAGCCAACACCGTAACTTCGCAAAGACGCCCATTTCTCCACCTCGCCGCAACTTCATATAGCACCAACAGCTTGCAATTTTATCGAACCCATACTATCTCGACTTCTACCAGCTCAACTGCAACTTCATTTTAATAACCCATATAAATGCCAACTCCACCTGCAACTCATCCTTGAAAATCTTTAGCTACAGCAAACAGCAACCACTAGATTCATCTCCATTTCAGCTCCTTGAAGTAACAATAGTATCAATCACTCAGAACCAGCACAAACACACACACCACTTCTCGTTCTCTCTGGCAGTAACAAACTTCCATATCCTCCATTATCACTTGAGCTCGACATTAATCTCCCCAGCTCCCACTACGCCTTCAAAATCCTGCCATACTTGTCGAGCTCTCTCCATCTACAAACTTGACCTTCATCGATCACCAACTACCATGCAAATGAATCCTCTCCATCACCATCCAACAGTCTTGCTGCAAAACCTACTTCGAGCCTCAATCCCAGAGCTGAACCTTCCATCATTATCAGCAACATCAATTTCTATGTTGCACTCGAGTTCTCCATCAATCCAAATGCAACTCCTCATTATTCTCCACTGTCATCTTCACTGACCTTGATGATTATCGCTGGGAATGGAAGCAGCCATCGTCCATTTCTAACACCGGCCATTCTTCTCAGTTTTCTGCTTAACAATGGCAGCAAGCCAACACTCCCTGTCCTCATACTAACAGTAACCATCAGCCCATCGAGCCTCAACGATATCTCTCTTCTCGAGTCTTACTGCAACCATTAGTTTAGAAACTCCAGCATCACCCATTGATCGTTCTTTTGAGCTCTTCATACTTCCTGCAATCCTTCGTACACCCTGCCATCACCATTACTCCGCAGCAAACCAAACATGATCAATATCTTAGCTCCATCGTTCCTTATAAAACCACATCAGTACCATATTCATCATAGATTATGTTTCCAACCCATCTCAAAGACCTGTGTCGTTCATGCCTTTTTACGAACACTTACAGCACCAACTCGTTCAACTTCCTCTGCTGATTCTTTCTTTACTGAATTCTCGATTGAGATTTGAAATTCAGCAAAACCCATTCATCCTAACCTTTCACAGACGCATATAAGCTTACTAATCTCCTTCATTCATCTTCAACAATTGGATGCCAAAGAACTCAAGTCTTCTCCACTGCTTGGTGGCTTCAAAATACTAACTTGTATTGCTAATCCTTGTTCTTCCCTCGGATTTCTCGGCAGCTAATGGTTGTATAACTATGTGTAAGACTCGATCATCCGCTTCATTTCCTTGTAGTTAATATCCTCTTTGTACTCGGGAAGATAAGCCTTGAACCATGGCTTAATAGTGACCGCAAACCCGTAGTAGAACTTGTTCGTACTTGGCAATAAGGACCCGGGGCGTTGTTGTTGTAAACTCGACCTAGGCTTATGTTATATAAATTGGAGAGGCGACTTCCTTTAGTGGTTTCTTAGTGACTACCCATAGCAGCACTTCATGGAACAATAGGCTTCCCCCCAGTAAATGACTTGATTGTCTTTAGCAGTTCCATTAAAACAGGTCACCCCTTAACAGAATGATTTCCCCTTAACATACTAATTGGGGTGGCAATAGCACTTGGCCTAGAAAATGACCATTTTACCCTTTTGGTCTTTCAACTCTTTCTTTGCCCATAACTTCTTCATACGAGCCTCGAATGACTCGTTCTTTCGCTATTGCCGCGTCTTCTCGTCCTCTACAAAATGATGAGAATGAATCCAAGATTTGGGCGAGTTCCGCTTCTTTTTGCTCCAAATGACTCCATTGCACCTAATAAACTTAAAAGCACACATCAAGAATACAAAACAAAGCTAGGCTAAGTTTGCCTCCGTCCGAGTGGTGGCCGGATTTGTCCGTGGGAAAGATAAATCAAGGGTCGTGGTTCTCCGACCACCCCTACAACTCGCACACGTGGCATTAATTCCAATATTATGATTGAAAAATGAATACTCAAGTCAAGATATGGAATTTCAAAAATTATAACGGAGAGGTTCGAACTCATGACCTATAGAGTCATGAGAGTAGCTTCTAACCAGTATTCCACCTAGGTTGGAATTGATGGAAAAAATAAATCAACAAGTGGTGGTTTGTTCAACTTAAATACCATAATTGCTTTATTAATTAGTGTTTCACTAATTGCACATAATAAATAATCTATTCATTATTTTGAAATGTATTTGCATTCTAAAATATTTGTTTGAAAATTATGTTTGTTCATAAAAATAATCATAAAAATTCTAAATCATAAATCTAAATTTCGCCTCCGATGTTTATAGAATATTTTTATATTTTACATTCTCAAATCATGCGACCTCATGATGACAAATCAACAATATCAAATTACTGATCAATATGTATAGTTTTCATTCACCGGTTAGAAGGTAGAGTAGACACGGATGGGTAGATCACACGGAGTAACATGACCGAGAATACTTCAATAATTTGGTCAAGAGATAAGGTCAAAAATTTAAGAGTAACTTTCTATATGACTAATTAGATCGGCTTCGATAGGAGTAAACTAAAATATGGATTAATAATAATTTTCATGTAAGACAATTGCAAAACATAGTTTGGCTAACTCGCCTATGTAAAGAGTGGTCAAGATTTGTCCTTCCTCAATTGCTATGTTATGTGAGAAGAAGGTGATATCTAAGATTGAGGTATAATTCAAATCTATTAGATTCATACCATTTACAATTGGATGCCTTGAAAAAATTTACGTGTTGTTATTATTATTACGGTGCAAGTTATACATTGACCACACTTCTGCAAATAGCTCACTTCGCAAATGATTGGTGTTGCCTATAATCGCTGTAGAATGTAACGAGGAATTTGAGGAAACAAGGCACCGTATATTAATGTCCTAGTATTTTGGATATAGTAACTTAGACCCGATGTAATACTTATATTTTTTTTTCTTTTTTTCTTTTTTAAATTTTTCCATAATCTATTTATTTAAGAAAAATGAACATTGCAAATACATAACATCAACAAAAATTAGACAGATTGCGTTTGACAATAATGACTACTGATGGTCCGGAAACGACAAAAGAAAGGAATTATTGTAGAAGAATTGTTAGGATATACAACGGATTACTTGATACGAATGAGAGAGGTATAACTATTTCGATTCTGAAATCACATAAAGTTCACAGTAGAAGATGACATCAAGTTTAAAGTTAGTAACAAACATAATATGGATAACTAAAATGTTAAAAACAAAAAGGATATATAAACTTAGAAAGCCGTGGGACTTGAAGAGGCCAATTTTGAAAACTACAGTCTTAGAAAGCAACGATCCACAATACCATAATTTTTTTTTATAAATATTCAAACGTAGAATATGTCAACTTTTGGTAAAGGATCTATTAACAATATATTAATTTTAAATAGGATCATGGAGTACAATATGTGTTCAAGGTTCTTTATGAGGTAATGTGTCGCCAGATTGTATTCCAAATGAAGGTAGGAACATACGGAAGTGACAAAATGTCCAAGACTTTTGAAGTTACCAAATCCTTCGTTAAGACGAATTGTTGGGCACAATACTTTGTTGAAGATTTAATGGCAGAGGTTCGCATATATACAATCCCTTCGAAAAGGTAATGGGTACACATTTTAAACATTGTCATCTAATGGGTGTTGAAAAATTACGGAAAATCATGTCACATTGGATAGTTTGTATCATTCGCTCGATGAAAAAAAATACTATTATCCGCCCTATTTGGAGGATCGACAACATGACCATGATAGATGAGTCAGCTGGAGCGAAATAGGAGCATGTGGTGACTTTTATGGACGATATTGATTAGTTGATTTCACCGAGATGAGCTGATTACATATTTCAAAAATATTTAAACTTCCATGTTCATGTAGAGCATTATCTCATTATAAGCAATGAACCTAAATAAAAAGTGTCCGAAGTTAAGATTATATTTCTTTCGTTTGAGCAAATCTCCTATGGTAAAATATTAAAGGAAAAAACAAAGTAAAAAAGAGAGGAAAATCCCAACTATTTTTATGACAAACACATATTAAATCATAAGGAGTTGATAAGTATTCGGGACACAAATTATACGATATATTAAAAATGAACCAACATTATGGCCCGTGTCAAGAATTTTACGGCGCAAGTTAATAGTCATTAGTACAAAACAAAGCTAGGATAAGTTTTCCTTGTTAGTGGTGGTCAGGATTTGTCCGGTGAGGATAAATCAAGGGTCACAGATTAACAAAATTGCACCCCTAAAACTCGCATGTGTGGCGTTAATTCCAATATTATGAATGAAAAATGAATACTCAAGTCAAGATATGGATTTTCAAAAATTATAACTGGGAGGTTCGAACTCATGACCTATTGTGTCATAAGAGTGGCCTCTAACCAAAGGTTCCACCTTGGTTGGAATTAATAAAAAGATAAATCAACGGTAGTGGTTTGTTCAACTTAAATATCATAATTGATTTATTAATTAGTGTTTCACTAATTGCACATAATAAATAATATATTCATTATAGTGTTTTATTAATCTGTTCACTAATTAATAGTGTTTTATTAATTATTGTTTCACTAACTTGCACATAATAAATAATCTATTCATTATAGTATTTTATTAACTGTTCACTAATTAATAGTGTTTTATTAATTAGTGTTTCACTAATTGTACATAATAAATAACTGCTCAACTTAAAGTGTTTTATTAATTAGTGTTTCACTAATTGCTCATAATAAATGACTAATCATTTTCTAAATATAAATGTGTTCTTAATTAATTATAATATTTATTTCTATTAATAAGTAATTTTGATAAATAATATCAATAGACATTTTTACGACAATGAGTAGTAGAATAGGAGGCCAAAGATTCGTGGTGGTTAAGGGCGGAGCCAAGCACTATTATATTTATTTTTGTTCTTATATCGTAAAATGGGATACAAAGTCCATTTTTCACATGTATCCAACTTGCCAAGAATTTTTCTCCCTCTTTCCTCAAAAAATCTAGCTCCGTCCCCGGTTTGTGGTGGAAGAATCGAAGTAGTGGGACGGTGAGGCTTTGGTGAGTAAAGTGATGGGAAATATTAATTTTATGTTGTCGTTACAACATCGTACTTTGGAAGATGTGGTTGGTTGTTTTTAACACTTTTGATAAATGAAGGTACCATATATTTTAGGGATGATATCATACAAGACAATACTTTCATGATCGTAGTTGGATCACCCAAATAGTACCCCTGTTATCTTTGGTACTATATTGTATAAATCATGATTTTTTAATATTAAAATAAAATTGATTGCAATACAAAAAAGAGTATATACACGGACAAATAATAATGAAACTAATCAATTGACGACATTTTGTTCAATCTAAAACCTCATACATGGCATTTGTGATTGAAATTAGAATTGCGTCTACCAACCTACATGGGGTGGGCGGCAGTGATGGTGGTAGTGGTGGAGTCAAAAATTTATATTGAGGAGGCCTACTTTTTTTTTAAAAACGAAACATGTAAACTTTGGTGGACTAAACCATAAATATATATGGACAAAGTACTATTTACAGTATAAAATAAACAACAAAATTTATGTTGTTATTGAAAATTTAAGGGGTTAGAGACAGGTTAGTCAACCCTTGGCTCCTTACACTAGGTGGTGGTGGATAAAAAAATGTATTCATATGGTTTTATGGTGGTGGCGGGTATTGGTGAACAAAACAATATTATGCTAATTTCATAACGCCACAAAATATGTAACGTTATATTATGAACGATATTGAGTAGTTGATTTCACTGAGATGAGCGCCGCTGACAACATATTTCCAAAAAATATTTAAACTTCCATGTCCATGTAGAGGGTTATCTCATTATAAGCAATGGACCTAAATATAAAAGTGTCTGGAAGTTAAGATTATATTTCTTTCGTTTGAGCAAATCTCCAGGCGGTAAATGTTAAAGGAAAAACAAGAAAAAAGAGAGGAAAATCCCAACTATTTCTATGACAAACCCATATTAAATCATCGAGTTGATAAGTATTCGGGACACAAATTATACGATATATTAAAAATGAACCAACATTATGATTCTTTGGCATTCTACTATGACGGTTAAGGGCTAGTAAGATACATAATTCACAAGAAACTCGCAAAGAAAGCATAAACAATAGATATAAAATTAGGTGTTTTAAAACACCTATCAATATATATTGCCCCCCATGAATGGTTTTTGAAGTGTTTATTTTTATTTTTAACAATTGGTATTTGTTTGGGGTTTGCAAAGGCCAAAAGGAAAAAGAAAGAAGAATCAGAGAGAAAGTCCAAGTTGGACGAGCTGGTTGAAAAGCAGAGGCAGAGAGAGACCGAAGTGGAGGAGAGGGTAAGAAAGGAAAGGGAGGCTCGTTTAAGCACCACTTGCCTCTATTCTTGTTGTTGTTGTTCTTTCTTTGCTCCAAGTCGGATACGGGATCTTTTTTTCCTCAAGTCGAACTAGTTACTTCATGCAATATTTTTGTACGTGGTACTACTGCCTACGATTACGAAAGCGGGCACTACTAATCAAGTGGGTTGATAAGGTATTTCACAAGCTATAATCATTTGAGTTGTTGCATGTATGCTCATTATTATATCCCATTAAAGGCATAATTGTTGATAAGCACGAAAGTGCGACGCATTTTCACCCATAAATACATTAGTTGGGACTCATTTTATCACTAATAAACTTATTTGTATGTGTTTTCGGGCAATAAACATTTTTAGAAAAATCAGATCGAAAAGTTGTTAAAGGCACTCCCGGAGGGCATTTGTTATTCGGACTCCTCATTTGATAAGGAGCAACCTCGGTTATTGGCACCCCCACGAATCTGGTTAAGGGGCACCTTCTTCTTCACCCTTGATGCAGTTTGGCGGGAAAAGATTCTCTCCACCTGCGAAGTTTTCAGAGAAGTATTGGAGAGGGATTTAATCGGTGTTTTACAAGGAGAATATTGGTTAAGGCTGTTTCATCCAAACAGGGTCTTATAATCCATCCATAGTCGGTAATTCCTTCTTTATCTCGTCGAACAAGGCAATGGAAGATTTCGGGTTTTCTTTCATTTATTTTGGAAGATACGTTTGCATGGCAGAAGATATGATTGTATGGATTATATTCTATTGATTGAGAAATATTTTTGCCAACTCGTAGATACTTGGAAGCGTGAAATGAGAAGAAAATATCTTGGGATTTTTTTCCCCGTTGATTTTGGAAGACTACACGGATAAAACAGGAGGATATCTTTTATCTTTAAGTTATACTCTATATTTTGAAGATTCTACAGTGCAGAGACGTGTGAGAAGAAAATAAATAACAAATAATGGAAATAAAATCTTCGTGACATGCGTAAGAAATAATTAGAGAATACATGGAGTTATTGCAAGGATTTCCTAGACTCGTTGAGTATAAATAGAGTGTTGAGGAGTATAGAAGGGACATCGAGTTTGGGGAGAATTATTAGTTTTCTTTAATAAAAACACCATTTGAGCTATGAATTATATTTTTGAGTTTGTTTTTATCATGAGAAACTAGACCCCTACACTCGGTCGACTTGAGGAAGCCGAACTTCATACATGGGTGAATTTATTTTATTCTTTTTATGACTTTTGCATTTATTTTAAGTTGTTTTATGATTTGAAAAAATTAGTTATCATTTTATTAGATGGGTCATGCTTGCTTAGATGTTTGATGTCCCATGCTTACGATTTATAACTAATATTTGGAGAATTTACCTTGGCAAAAATAAGAGTCGATGTTATTTTGTTTATTGGGCGATAATTCTCAAAGAATAAATAATTGAACCTATTTATATGAATGCGGTGGAATCCTAGACCCAGTGACTCTCGCTTTTGTTTATTATTTTCTATAAACCTTTAAATTTAATCTCAACAACGTCCGAGTGAACGACAACCTATTTACTACAACAAACAAATTAAAAATCTTATTAATTTTGGCGTCGCCGACGCGGATTTGTTTTTATATTAATTTGTAGGTTTATTTTTATTTTGTACAGTATTTTCATTTTATTTTAGAATTTGTTTTTCCTTTTTATGCGTTTATTTTTGTATTTCTTTTCAGGGACTTTTTGAGGACGATGGCTGTTTCTGAGGAGACGTCACCTACGATGACGCTGGCGGAATATAAGCGTAGGAAGTCAAATTATCAGGAAACCTCATCCGAGATGACGCTTGCTGAATATAAGCGTAGGCAACGGTATGGAGTTTTTGATCCACATGTGGTAAGTGAAGAATCTCCTCTAGAGATATATGAGAAGTATTATAAGTACACACCGCCTAGTTTGGAACAAAGATTGAGAGTTTTCGAATGTCAAATATTATTTGCTGATGATGATGAATTTGGTAGTGACTCTCTATTCCAAACAAAACATATAGATGACCCTGTGGATGATTCGCCTAATTTCGTAGATGAATCTACCTCACAAGATCATTCACCCGACTTAGAGGTTGTTTCTAGACCCTAGACTTCCAAAAGTTGCCTAATTTAGGGCTATAATTGTGTGCTTCTAAAGTGTTGTTGGATTACTTTGCATCTAAATACCCATAGGACTTGCCTATTCCTGATACAGTGCATGAATCAATTGATATTTCCCCAGTCTCAATAGAATCCCCATATTTTGTTCTTTACTCACTTCCATGTGCAGTAAAAACTTGGTTTAGGGGTAAATCTTGGTATCGATGGTTTCGATGTCCCCATTTTTTCATAAAACAATTGTGAAGTCGTCGTTTGTAAATATTGTATTTTGGGTCGATCCCCAAGTTTTCAGGTTATTAGTTTATGGGGATCCGTTTTTTTACATTCCAGTAGGTATAATTATTTATTTATTTCCTTTATTTCATCTTATGAATTTACCATTTTAAGTTTTACGTTGGATGACTCAATTACATTGAGGACAATGTAATGTTTAAGTCTGGGGGAGTGGGTATTAACTTTTCTTTTATTATTTTTTAGGAATTTCCTTGCGTATTGTGACCAGCTCTTGAGCGGGTCTAAAAAGATAATAAAAATATAAATATTATGACCAGCTGTGTAGCGGGTCTAAAAAAAATTATTTTATAGTTGTTAAACATGACCTTATTATGACCAGTGTAGCAGTCTATTTTTATGTATTTCCTTATTATGACCAGCCGTGTAGCGGGTCTTTAAAAAAAAAAATGATCAGCTGTGTGGCGGGTCTATAAAAAAAAATATATATTATGATTGTTAGGGTTATGACCAGCTGTGTAGCGGGTCTTTTCTTTTTTTCTTCCATGTTATGACCAGCTGCGTAGCGGGTCTCTAAATATATATATATATATATTGTCGCGGGTCTTGTGTATGGCATTTGTCATGACCAGCTGTGTAGCGGGTCTAACTTCCTTTTATTTTATGACCAGTCATGTAAGCGGGTCAATTTTCGGTTTTTGCTCGCGACTAGCAAAATGTAAGTGTGGGGGATTTTGATAATCACGAAAGTGCTTACCGCATTTTCACCCATAAATACATTAGTTGGGACTCATTTTATCACTAATAAACTTATTTGTAGGTGTTTTTGGGCAATAAACATTTTTAGAAAAATCAGCTCAAAAAGTTGTTAAAGGCACTCCCGGAGGGCATTTGTTATTCGGACTCCTCATATGATAAGGGGCAACATCGGTTATTGGCACCCCACGAATCTGGTTAAGGGGCACCTTATTCTTCACCTAGCTTGATGCGCTTTGGCGGAAAAGATTCTCTCCACCTCGAAGTTTTCAGAAGTATTGGAGAGGGATTTAATCGGTGTTTTACACGGAAGAATATTGGTTAAGGCCTGTTTCATCCAAACAGGGTCTTATAATCCATTCATAGTCAGTAATTCCTTCTTTATCTCGTCGATCAAGGAAATGGAAGATTTCGGGTTTTCTTTCATTTATTTTGGAAGATACGTTTGCATGGCAGAAGATATGATTGTATGGATTATATTCTATTGATTGAGAAATATTTTTGCCAACTCAGAGATATTTGGAAGCGTGAAACAGAGAAGAAAATACCTTGGGATTTTTTTTCCCGTTGATTTTGGAAGACTACACGGATAAAACAGGGAGGATATCTTTTATCTTTAAGTTATACTCTATATTTTATCTTTGTTTTTCAAGCACTCAAGTTTCTTGAATGGCCGAGACTGCGGTTGAATGGCCGAGAACCTGGTGCTAAAGATCTCCGATGGTTGCTAAGCTCTCGCTTGTGTTATTTATTTCACTTTAGGTTTTATTGATTTGTCAAGGTTATAATGTCGATGCACAGCCACACAACAAGCAATTGCTGCTGGAAATAATGGAATTCGTTGTGGATGCATTATAGTTCTATAGTGTGATTTCATCAGAATTGAGACTTATCAATGTCTTTGGATAGTAATTGATTGAATATGGGGGTTTTGTGCTTTGTGCTTTCTTTAATTTAGTCTAAATTTAATTTATTGGTTCTTGTGCTTTGTGTTTGCGTTGATTTACCTACTTGGTTTTGAAATGTTAAAGTTATATTTTTTGACAACCCTGGGAGTATTTTACATTGGACTGCCAAAAAGTTTGGACCCGATTGCACTGTAAATCTTACATGCTTCGTGTATGTTTATATACTATTGGCTCTAAATTAGTTCATTCTCATTAAGTTTGGATTTTGTGGGCTATGCTCATTGTTTCAGTGTGTTTCTTTTTCTGTGCAATATCAGTGCTCGAATTGATTGGATGTCAAGCCTTGGGAATAAGATTGGCAAGTCAGATATGGCAAATCTTGAGGATATTGGGAGGAGTGTGCTTGTATGATAGTGCTTGTGTGATTGTATGATAGATATATGATATTTTTAGTCATTTTCAAAGAATCTATCAGTTGGGTTATTGTGAAGTGCTCGTATGATAGTGCTTGTCTCAGACTCTTGTGACTCCGCAATAACTTTTTCTATTAATCGATTGGGTTATTGTGAAGTGACTAATATTTCTAGGTGCTCTTCGAGAGTATAAGATCGGATTATAGTTAGTTCATGTTCACCTTGATTTATCAAAAGACGGAACAAAAAACAAACAAAGAATAGACATATTTGTGGGAGACAAATTTTTTTATAAGTCTTTGACTTTGGGTCATAGCAAATCTTAATTGTGGGTGAGATAATCTAAGGGAATCAAGTGCGCAGAATAAGGCATGGTTCTACAAAGCGTAAGGAACACGATTATACCTTAACTGATGTGAGACTTGGTTAGGTCACACCTACATTCCATTCTGAAGTTAACTTGCAGTAGGCTAGTATGTGTAGCGGCTTAATACAGTGTGGTATTCAAAGTTGGACAAGGTCCCGGAGTTTTTTTGCGTTTGCGGTTTCCTCGTTAACAAAATTTCTGGTGACTGTGTTATTTCTTTTCCGCATTATATTTGTTAATATAATTGAAATATCACAGGTTGTGCGTAGTTCAATCAGTTGATAAATCCGAACTTATTTGTTGGATATAACTTGATTGACACTTGGACATTGGTCTTTGGTACCGTCCAAGTTATTTCTCATATCGATCAGGCTCACGGATTTCTATCTTTTCGATTAGATGATTGTATTAAGAAATAAAGATAAAACTCTTTGATTTATTTCTTGATTGAGTCCCACTTTTAAGTTGGTGCTCTCGGAATTATATTGGAGTTTAGTCCATACAGATTGCCCAATGAATTATTGGGTGTGGTTGTTATGCCCCCGCTTTTTCACATTGCATTGGCCATCTACAAAAGGAAATTACTGATAAATTGCATAGATCATTTACTTGTCACTACAAGTCATCCATACGAACAAATATTCAGATTTATATGTTATGACTTTAAAACATGCATATTCAGTTTTGAAACCTAAATTTTTTGACCCCAAATAATCAGTGGGACCTTGAACAGAAACAAGTGACTATTTTTCGATAATCAAAGTATATCATCATTGATCATCTTAAAACAGTCTTTTAACCAGTTACAATGACTCTCATATTTAATCATCATTACAGTTGTAGGGGTTAAATATCGCATAGCCGATAAATCATGCGAAGCAACTGAATTGAAAGGAGACGAAGGGTACTCGCACCAGTGTAATATCCTAAATGACGAAATCAGTGACGTCACAAAGTCACGGGAAAAGTGTGGAATCTATACGTAGTTGATGAGAACGCGCGAGAAGGCCAGATACATGGGTAAGACGACATCGCACGAGAGATACGAAAATAGGGGCTTTCTTAGCTGTCCTCCACTATGTAAAATCCCTAAATATAGGACCATCCACCCTTGTGGTGAGGGGGGGGTTCTTCTTCAGAGTTGAGATAGAAAGTTAAGAGATAAAGTTATTTGCTTCCCAAGTTAGGGTTTTATCTTCTTTGTATTGATTTCTATACTTAATAAAAATCTCTTTAAGTGTTCTTCACAATGATTTCATAATTTACTATATAGATTGTTTAATGGGTGTGGTAGTAGGATTTTCTACTACTACATTTTGGCGTTATAATACAGCTCGGGAATGGGATCATACATGTTTGTGAAAATTTTAAGTTGATCTTCTTTTCGAAAAATCTATTATTGTTCTTGTTTTCGTAAAAGATTTCAATCGCTTTCTTGAAGTTTTATTGTGGATCTTCTCCCTTTTTCAAAATTTTAGTTTGAACGAGTTTTAGTTTTAGTTTTCATAAGTTTGCAAGTGTTACTTCAAGAATACAAAATGGCGAGACAAGTATCTGCAGGAGAAAAAGAATAGGTGAAATCGCAGAGACATCAAGAATGGGAGAGAGGAACAACAGGTCTCAGCCGATCAGATCTCAGATCCAGCAGGAACCAAGAGAGGAGGATCATAGAAATTATGATGCAGTAAGTGTCCATACCACAGATTCAGATACCGCCGAGGAAAATAAAGATGTGACGCATGAAGAATGAGCTGTAGGAGAAATTGAAGACAACATGACCATCGCAGAATTAAGGCAGCGATTGGCAGAGGAAAGAAGAAGAGAAGCGGAACAACGCACGAATTTGACACGACAAAATGATGAACTAAGAGAGGAAAATCAAAGATTACAAGAGCAAAGGTCACAATCAATATCCGTAACAACACGTGCGAGTTCGAGATCAAGGACAAGCAGGAGTACCACTAGGAGGAGTAAATCGAGCACGGGGATAATACACGAGGACAAATTATGGATAACACTTTTCAGGTGGACGAAAACCCGCAGGAGGAACGCGAAGGAAATCACATAGATGATAGATATATTCAAGTGGGTGAAGATGAACCCAGGAGAAGACGTCGTAGAGAAGATATACTGGAGCGAATCACAGAATACAACCGCACGCAGGATGACGAGCAGCGAGAGAATGATGCACAACAAGCAAGGATGATAGTCCATGGGGGAGAGATGCTGAGACATCAGAATGAGAGAGATAGAGCAGCATAAGAGCATGCGAGAAATGAAAGGGAAAGGCGAAGAGAAAGAAGAGACGATGAAGAGTGACAACAACTAGAAGAATCCATACGACAAAGAAGACATGAAAACAGAATGGAGCAAGCCCGGTTGAGAAGACCAAGGCAACAAAAAGAAGTAGACATATTCCCATACGCTGAAATTCGAAGAGAATAAATGGAAAGATGGCGGAAGAAGACATCTAGAGGATGCAATAGAAGAAGCAGCAAGGACACCCTTCGCACGAAGAATACAATCGGTAACAATACCAAGAAAGTGCGCACTACCCACGTTTCCTAGCATCTTTGATGGATCTACATGCGCGATTCAGCATATAAAGATATATAGCTTAGCTTTGTTACAATATGAGAATAATGAGGCGATCTTATGCAAATTCTTTCCAGCTGATCTTGCGAGAGAAGCCTTGAAGTAGTTCGATGGGTTGCCAGTGGGAGTAATAAAATCATTCGAGCAATTACAGAGTCTGTTCTTGAGGCAATACATCAGCAAATAGTATGCTAAGACCAGGAATTGAAAAAGTATTCAGTCTTCGAAGGAGAACGAACGAGAGCCTGCGAGATATAACCAACAGATGGAGGACAATGAGTAGTGAAATGGCAGGACGAGTGGATGAAAGAAATATCATCTTGTCCTTCATCAATGTATTGTTACCAACTCACTTGTTATTTACACAGATCTTTAGAATGAAAGATAGAATAACCGTAATACCGGTATTTTTATTTACCGTTTCCCAAGTCGGGTTGTACCCAACTTAGCTAACCATGTGGTCCGGATGGGGTTGATTGAAACTAAAAAGTTAGGGTGCAAGTATAATCACCTAAATATGAGGAAAATCAAAAGACATTTAAAACTAAAATAAGTAATAATAAAAATGTGTATTATGTATTATTATTAATGTTAGTATTTATATATAATGTTTTAGAAAATAAGAACTTTGAAAGTTAGAAAAGAAAATTCAAGGAGAAGATGGAGCTAGAGATTTTTTAGAAGAAGGATAAAGAAAATCATAGGAGGACCAATGGAATTGAGGTAGAATGCTAGACCCTTTCTCTTTTGGTGTTTTTCTTCATGTGTTATCTTGGATGATTTTGTATTGCTAGGTTTCATAAATTTATTATCATGACTATGTATATTGGATTGATGATCAGGTGGGTTCTTATTATAACTAACATAATTGGGTTGTACTGGTTAAAATTTGAGAGTAATCTACTGTAAATTTACCGTTGAACATTTCTTGTAATTTGGATAATATTTTTTGAATTTCTGGACAGTTTGGTTGTGCCGTGATTTTGATGTTCGTAGGTAGTCTTAATGATGTTGAAATGACTTGAAGTATTAACAAAAGTTGTAGATAAACATCTTATCTTTCATTTTGATTTAGATTTGCTCAATTTCAAGTTGATATGAATTTATCATGAATTGTTGGTAATGACATGTAATCTGCCTAGTTTTTAGGTTGTCATTATAAATTTATTATCTTTTGTTTGAACCGTTGGTTTACTGTGAAATTTTTATACGTTGTATATTATTGGTTCATGTATATTCATGTAAAATTTGAGGATGATCAGATAAAGTTATCACCATGAAACATATAATGTAATGTGGTTGCAGCTAGTGCGTTTGATTAAATGCTTGAATGAAGTTCATGTTGTTAAGCCATGGTTGCTTGTGTTGTTTGTGAAAATGATTTATAAAAAGGAAATGAGTTCATGTTTTACCATTATATGAAACATGTTTCATGTTAATGGCGGGTAATGATCCCCGAGAGTTAAATGGGTAATGATCCCCATGGGAACTTGTGTTTCCCGATCATCGATGGCGGCTGTCCGTGCCGGTAAACGATAGGTGGTGTACGAACCAAGGTTTTCGTACTGTTAATAACACGGGTAATGATCCCCAAGAGCAGATGGGTATGATCCCCATAAGAACTTTTGTTCCTGACCATCGATGGAGGCTGTCCGTGCCGATAAACGATAGGTGGGTGTACGAACCAAGGACATTCGTACCATGAACTCAATTGTTAAAACCTAAATTGGTAGATTTGTCGAAAGTATTGTTGATATTAATATGACCTCATGGTTACTTGTTGTGATGATAATATTAATTTGTGAATCGTGTGTTGAAATCTCTATTGGAAACCTTATTGGGTTTATGAACTCAAGTATCGAAATACGAATTGAAGTATTTGTAGGGAACATGAATAATGTCGTGAACTCATGTTTTCTCCGTGACCATATTAATACGCGAATAGATGTTTTGAATCATTGATGAATGACTTGTTGACTATTATTTTGGTATTGTAAACTGATGGCTTGCCGTGACAATATTAATATGTGAATGGCTTGTAGAAACTTAAATGGATGAGTTGTTGAAAACAATATTGTTGATGTGAATTGTTGAGTTGACCCTAAATGGATGATTTGTTGATAATAACATTAATGTTGTGAACCCATAGATTGAATTCTAGATTGGATAAGTTATCAAAAATATTGAGGTATTGTGATTCTTGAATATATCATTGATTCGTTGAAGTTGTAATGCATTCTTGTTATATGTTTTTGCTTGATAAAATGATTATGTTTGAGCATCTTTAGAGAATTGGGAATGCATTCTATTGAGCTGTCATCTCACCCCAATTGACATCCTTGCAGATTTATTAGAGTTGCGCAGCGGAGGCTAGAAATGAGTGGCTTAGTGATTGTGTTGTTTTCTTGTAATTGTTTGAAATGTAAATTTGAACTAAAATGTTGTTAAAGATGTTTAGTAAATTCATATGAATCAACTCATGTATATAAAGTTTTAATTATGTATCGTATAAAAATAAACTTTAAGTCTCTTTCCGACCCGTAACGCTTCGAGTTCGGATCTCCATATGGGTTTGACCCTGGTCCGGAACTCGGGGTGTTACAATAACGATGGCTGAGCTACGCGAGTATCAAGAGGAGTACATCGCGCTAGAAGAAAGACAAAGAGATATGGAGTCTTACCCCATCGCAGTAACGAGTGAAAAGACAGGGAGTGCAAGTCTATTACCAAGAATGACAAATGCTGTTGCGAGTACTTCGCAGGGAAGCAAAGAAAAATTAATCGTAGAAGATCAACAAAGGAAGGTTGCAATGAGTAGCAGAGACCAAGAAATGTACGAGCACGAATACAGAGAGTGGAAATACAACAACCATGGGGGAAACAACAAAGTGGCAAGATATGATAACCCATGAGACGGATATGGAGGGAGCAGGATGTATTACAACCAGAGTGCAAATTACAGGATCCATGAAGAGATCAGGATGCCACCTCTTAACACAACATTGGAGAAAGTTTGGGAAGCTGTTATATTAATGGAGGAGATAACACCACCACCTAATCTTGGACAAGAACCACCATCAGGAAGAAGAAGCAAAGAGTTTTGTGCTTATCATCGTTTCCACGGCCACACAACAAATAACTGCAAGAATATTCAAAGAATAATATTAAGACTAATTGGACAAGGAAAGCTTAATCACTTCTTAGCAACGCCACTACTTCCACCACCACCAGCGCAACCAATAACAGGAGGGCAATCGCCAGGAGTAGATAAAGGCAAAAATACCTTTTTAATAGAAGTAAGAGCGAATGCCAAAAATCTACAGTGCAATTCAATAATACACTCGTTCAAAAGCATAGAAGACTTCTACGACAATGTGTTGAGTCGAGTATATGCGAGAGATGCTGAAGGAAAAGAAATATTGAATTTAGCAAAGATACCAAAGCTCAAGGAATGGCAGATGCAGCCAATAACATTTAGCGCAGATGAATTACCAGGAGGAGGCGAACTCCATGAGAGTCCATTAGTGGTCAAGCTGGAGATAATACCAAAAGAAAAATTGGACAAAGGAGAAAATGAGCAGGACGTCGCATGGGCGATAAATAGGATACTAATTGACTCAGAAGTTCGATGGATATTCTATTCTATCATACATATATGACAATGGTGGGGAAAGATGAAGATTTGATTCAGTCAACCTACAAAATATACGGCTTCAATGGAACTGCCAACAAAAGGAGAGATCACAATGCGAATCCCTCTTAAGACAATTTCTACAGAAATAACATTTTGTGTCGTAGATGTCGAATCTCCATACAATGCATTGATTGGAAGGCCGTGGTTACATAGGATCCTTGGTGTAGCATCAACATATCATCAGTGCATTAAATTCCCATTACCCCAAGGTATTGGAATCATCAGAGGAGACACGAATGAAGCAAAGACATGTAATGAAATCGATCTAGATAAAAGTGAAGCGTGTGCGATTAAAAGAAGAAACGTTTGGAAAAAAGATATAGAAGAGAGCAAGAGGTGCGAAAGATTGATGGTTCATTTCATAACAAAAGAAGAAGATGATGATCATAAAGGAGGAGAACCTTCAAAGAAAGAAGGGGACAACACTGATCTAATTAAAATGGGAGTTGAATAAGCAAAAGGACTTAAATATGTGAAGAAGTCTAAGAAGGAAGGTTTTCAACCAGGAGAGTTAGACATGAGCGAAGTACCACCTTACCGTAAACAAGGAGGAATGAAGAAAGGAAAAATAACATGGGCTGGACCATATGTGGTGAAGAAATATGTTAGTGATGGGATGTACCAGCTAATGGAAAGATATGGAAGAAATATGGAGAAAATGTAGAGCAGACTTTACAACAAAAAGTATCTGAAGAAGCATTATGGTTAAGATGTTACATACATGCGAAGTGACTGAAGGGACAAAAGGGTTGAAGCAGTGAGTAAATTATTAAGTACTAATAGGATGTTTATATGTGTGCGAATAAAGAAGAAAAAGTAAAATCAGATGTGTACGAGCAACAATTATTAAAAGAAAATTTTTATTTCTTCTACAATGTGTATTTTTAATATACAAAAAGAAAGCGAGGCAAAAACAAGACCTCAAAGTAAGACCTCAATAGGGGGCAATAGAAATTAAAACCTCTAGCTAGGGAGCCTGGGTAACCAATTGTGGCGTGCACCCTAGTTCGCACTTGTGCAAGAGGCAATATAAATAAGCCCTAACGCGCGTCATAATTGGAGAAAACCTGGTAATGCATGGCTCAGGCGAAAGCCATACCATCCCGGGATCTGAGTCATGGAAGGTGGGGTGAAATAAAAGACCATCCTAGATACTCCTTAGTCGAAAGACTAAGGTAATAAGTTCTCTATCATGGAGTGTAGAAACTCGATCAGGGCGTCGCGGTACACGGTTGAGCCAAGGGTGTCGGGGGCGTCTGGAGCGTACCTCGCCGCTCTTGGCAAGTCCTGGCTATGATACACTCGGTCCTCAAGAAACCCCATTTAGGGAGAAGACTCGAACGAGTCTGCGAAAACAACTGGTTGTTGCATCACTGGATGGGAGGAGCCCACCCTAACCCGGTAGGGGTACGTCTCCTTGAAGGGGCAATCAGGGGGAAGATAAGGATGACACCCTCCATTAGGGAGCTGAATTGTGTCAAAAGACGTCAATATCATGGGGCTATAACTCAAACAAGAGTATAGACCTGTCGTATTGGTCCATAAATATATCCTGCAGAGGCAATAATACGAAAGATGATAAGGTGAGATCAATGGGTCAATATGCGAAAGTGTAAAGACCTCCTGTGATTTCGTCGCACGACCCAAATGAGTACCCTGAGGCAAAAATAAGTCATATTAACAGGGGAGGCTGATTAAGACCTCTACTTAGGGAGGATCAATAAGACCTCATGAACAAACCCAATAGACCGCACTAACATTATTTTTGCAGGCATAAAAGCATAGGCAAAGGGACGATCAAAACATGATATGTAACCATGAAAGAGTAATTACAAAGGTAACTTGAAAAACTAAGGATTTAACAGGGGCAATTACACTGGTGCGAATATCAGAGGCAAGAAGGGGATTATAAACACAATAAAAATATGATATTCACACTAGCATAATTACCTCGTGTCAAACGTGATAGCAATTGCATACTTGCACATATGATAGGTTCCTACACATATATTATTATACTCGCATATATGATAAGCTACTACACATGTATTACTCACACACATGATAGGTTCCTACACATATATTATTATACTCGCACATATGATAAGCTCCTACACATGTATTATTATATTCGCTCATATGACAGGATCATCACATGTATTAGTACAATCGCACACATGATAGACACATGCACATATATTGTCATATTCATATGAATGATGGACTCACGCACATATATTGTTACGTCTGACCTTATAAGTTACCCCGATCGACACAAATTATTAGATGGAAAGGCATCGTTCTTTGATCAACAACCAGAAGAAGGCGGGAGAAGCATCGTTCTATTAAAAGGTGAAAAATATTCAAAGAGTATGTACAAAGAAGAAAATATCATACAAAGGGTATGAAAGAAAGAAAAAAGTTAACAACTAATTCTTCCCAACATTATCTCTATCAACTTCAGAGTCATGATCCTCTTCATCCACTTCGGAATCACGATCTTCTTCACCAGAGTCCTCATATTCAAAATCACTATCGGAGATTTCATAAGTTTCTTCATTATCCGAAGGAGTCTTAAATTCATAATGCGAGGGAAAGGGAATGCCATGTACAGGTACAAAAATCACCCACTTCTCCATTTAAAGCCTTATCACTTATGCGAATGGCATCCTTGGTCAAATTGGAAACGGTGACTGTGAGCTTTTTCTTGAGACGGCAGTATTTGGTATCACGGACTTCATAATTTGCTTCCAGCCTTTGAATTTCAACATTGGACTTTGTTCGCAGACTATCAACATCTCGAGATAGTTCTTCTCCTTTTCAAAGAAGTTGTGAGATGACAAGAAAAAGAGTCAAAATCATACAAATATAATTTAAGAGATAGAGCAGGGACAAAATCATTAAACAAGGATAATGGAAAACCTTCTTTTTCGGAAATGATGGTTTCAACCATGGAATCATGGTCGGATTTTAAACTAACATTCATAACCAACTCCAACCTAGCATTATCAAGGACTCTAGCATCCCATGCGAACTCAGCATCATTCTCTATTAGAAGACGAGAGAGAACCTCATTCTCACAAGCGAGAAGAACATCCTTCTCACTTATGGCACGGTCCCTTTCGACTTGAATCTTGAGTTGAGCTTCATGAAACTACTTCAAAGCCTTCACACCATTAGCAATTACTTGATCTTTCTCAGTAATAAGGGCGTTCCTTTTGGCTTCTAAGGTTTTAATTTTTTCTTTATCCTCACGAAGACGACGTTGGAAGGATCTTACACAACCTAGCATAGGTCTATGGTCACTAATAAGAGCTTCGTATTTCGATCTCGCTCTTTATGACTAAGATTTTCTAAACTACGCATGGGGAAGTTATCCAAAGATGCATTAAGAAGCTCAAAAGAGCATTGCTGTCATCGGGAAGGCGAGCTGCCTCATCGGTTAGGTTATAAAGTTCTGCAAATTTAAGTAACAAAAGAAATATATGAAAACATAGCAAAATTCCACAAAATAAGAGCGAAAATAAACACACCTACTAATTGATCATTTCGCTGACGAAGGGTTTCTGCCTCTCGCGTCTTGCTTAAAAGTTCCTCCCTAAGCTTCACACACTTAGCCTCCAAGGAACGATTTTTCCTATGCGAGTCAGAGGCAACTGCATGAGAAGCTCGCGCCATCTGCAAAGACGAAAAAACAAGGGAATTCAAAATAAATAAGATAAGATGTTGGCTTAAACTTACCCCAGATTACAGGAGAAACAAAAGGCATACCATGGAGCCCATAGCATATAAGAACTCGGGAGATATGGCTGAGGCAGATCCTCACAGAGATTTATGACTCAAGGTAGGGGCATCACATATGGAGGAGATCATTTGTCAGGTACGAACCAGGTTGTCATCACCCCCAGCTGAGAGGGAATCCATGAAGATATGAGACAATTGGGCCATGGGAGAAGCAGAAGTAGACTCATCAGGGAACGACAACTCATTTCCTTGGGAGCGAGGGAATGAAGGAGTAGGAGATGAGGTAGTAGAAGTAATATTTATCTTCTTTGGTTTATTTACTGACATTTTTCGCAGAAGACTTGGAAGGAAGAACTCTGTCCATAGACTTCGCACGAGTAGAAGCCTCCTCTTCGCCTCCAGCAGAGTCTTCATCATCAGAGCCCTCAATGTGTAGTCCGCCCACCTTTGCACACAGATAAATATAAGAAATATATGAAACAATATTGTTAAAATCTAAAAGGTATTTCTTACTTCATCAGTGATCGAACGTAGCGCGTCTAGCGTGCCTTGTCTTCCCTGAGCTTTAAAATCTTTCTTCAATTTGGCAATCTGGAGATGATAAGATTAATGAGTGAATGAAAGAAATGAAGTAAATGGAATAAAGCTAATGAATGAGCAAAAACATACCACACCATCTCGCTCAAGCCAATTAAATACCCAAGGGGAACAGACGGAAAAACCCTCAGGGAGAGGATTTACGTATTTATCAGCACCAAAACCAGTGATATAAGGACCCTCAAGAATGACAGGGTAAACGTCCCAGCGAGTATCGTTAGAATAACGTGCGGTGCGATTAAATTTATCATTAAAATCAAGATCTCGCATGATCTTCTTATCTTCCGCGATACCACATTTCCCGACTGATCGAACAACCCGGAAGTGATTCATTCTTCATAATAGCAATCTTGTAATTTTCAAAGAAACTCTCAACCGTATAATCGAAAGATCAATTTCTAGCTCGCGTATGTATGGATTCCCGCATTCTTTAGGGTAGAGATCCAAGTCCAGATTGGCACGACGAGCGAACTCCAATATAATTCGGATAGAATCCCCACTCAACTGGAAGATCGCACGCTGGAAATCAATATGAGATAAAATTTTGTAGAATAGAGGAATTCGCGGGTTAAAGAGATAAACGGGGAGACCAGCGAGAAGTTTCCCTACGGAGATGATGATCTTTTGATTATCCCATTGATCAATCTCAAACCATTTAGGATTAAGCGTTTGAGTAGGTCCTGATGAAGGAGGAACAAATAATGTAAATCCTTTATCTCTGAATTCAACTTCAAGCTTCTCAAATTCTTGAACCATTCTCCACCCTGGATTGTGCCCCATTGATTACTCTAACAGAAGGGGATTATAAATATCAAAACTGATCAAGACGATCAAAAAGTAATATCAAAAAGGCGACCAAAAATGCAAAATAATACGTGATGGGAGATTGAAGCGAAGAAGAGTCAAGAATTAAAGTTAAAATAGAAGAACAACAATTACAGTGGTAAGTAAAGAAAGTTGCATAGGCTGAAGAAGAAAGAAGAAAGTAAAAAGATGAAGATGAAAGTAAGAAGGGATATATAAAAGGTCCGGAGAAAATTCGCTTTTATGAAACCATTAATGGGTGAGAGGATACGAGGTGACAGTAGCAGATATCAACCATAACGTGTCCAAAGCTAAGACGATGACAGTGACACGTGGAAAAATTGGGAACGAGATCTCGGAATATTATCAGTTAAAATAATATGGAAAGTTGATAGGGTGCGACATGCATCATGTAAAGGAGCGAAGGTGTACTTAAAAAATTTTCTCTCATCGCTCTTTCTTCACCAAAGATCGCTAAGAGAAGAGGCAAAATGTAGGGGTTAAATATCGCATAGTCGATAAATCATGCGAAGCAACTGAATTGAAAGGAGACGAAGGGTACTCGCACCAGTGTAATATCCTAAATGACGGAATCAGTGACGTCACAAAGTCACGGGAAAAGTGTGGAATCTATACGAAGTTCGGAGAACGCATGAGAAGGCCAGATACATGGGTGCGACGACATCGCACGAGAGATCCGAAAATAGGGGCTTTCTTAGCTGTCCTCCACTATGTAAAATCCCTATATATAAGACTAGCCACCTTGTGGTGAGGGGGTGTTATTCTTGAGAGTTGAGATAGAAAGTTAGGAGAGAGAAAGTTATTTGCTTCCCAAGTTAGGGTCTTCTTTGTATTGATTTCTATACTTAATAAAAATCTCTTTAAGTGTTCTTCACAATGATTTCATAATTTACTATATAGATTGTTTAAGGGATGTGGTAGTAGGATTTTCTACTTCCACAACAGTGGCATAATCAAGCAGAGAAATTGAAGCGTACATAATTAGTTGCTGACAGAAATCCACAATATGTGTTATAACTTTAAACATAAATAGACATTAAGATTATGTGTTAGGAAAAACATGCAAATTCAACTCTACTAGCAAGATTGAAAGAAAAAAATGGCATTGAATTAATTTTTGGGATGCTCAGACATAAAACTGAAGATATCATATCTACAAGTATCTCACAGTTTCGTAAAACAAATGTTTGATTGGCAATTTACAAAAAAGATAAGTATACCTAACCGCCAATATAGTGAGTTGACAGAGTCACAGAGTAATTCCATTCCATCATATTAAACAAACAAAGAGACGAGAATGAGTTTTTTGGGAATCTGTAATAAATAAATAAAATTGTGACTACTTTCTAAAATCACGTGCAAGGAATGGATAAAACTTGATGACCTCTCTATAACACTTCGCAGCCTAGTTAGCAATTCGCTGAATTATACGCGAATAATTCGCGAACTTTACGTATCACACGTTCCCGATTTGTTCGGCCGTTCAATTGAAACTTCGAACCCAATACGTGCGTTTTCTTGATCATCCCGGACTATTCGCGTTTCTGACGTTCCGAATGAACCTTGATTTTGGGCATACCAAAAACTTTTAAGGCATACAAAATAGTTTTCCCATCCTAGGTGACCTTATAAGGGGTGTCTATTGGTTAGTTCAATTACCTATATACCCTTGAACCTAAAATCAAAAAATAAATTATCCTAAACATCTCTTCTTCTTCCTCCATCTAAACCGCCTTCCTTTTCTCTGAGAATTTTTTTTCATCACCGTAATTAATTATCGATTCGTGAAAATTCGATCATCGGTTAAATTGAATTATATAATTGATCGTACAACTAAAAAAGCAAACGTCGGGTGTTCTAAATCCTCTTCCAATCCATGAATTAAAGAAGAAGAACCAATTGAAGATTAAGGTGTAAAAACTACAATTGAACCAGAAATTGAATCGAAAATTCAACCATTTGAAGCTCCAAATATTGAAATGAGGATAAGAAGGTATTCCCTACAAACCCAATCTTTTAATTGTTGTTTTTCATGGATTGAATGGGTTAAATTGCTAAAAACGTAGGGTTTTGACTGGTTATAGTTGCGGTTCTACGATAATTGAGTTGAGTTTTGAGCCGAACTGTTCTTGAAATTTCACCCTGAAAGTGTCTATGAACAGTTCGGCTAAACCGTAAATGTTAATTTTTAGCCGAACCCCAAAATGCGTATTAAATACGTCCCAGTACAGTGTTAGGTTCGGATAATACCTTGCAAACCTTCCCATCCGAACCTGAGAGGTGAAATTTACCCCAGGTGGTTGTCAGGTTTGGATGACTCGATTAGATCACTTTCAAGCCGAACCTCTCTCTCAAACACTTCAAAATATTGATTTGAAGGCTCTAGGTTCGGCTAGCTCGTGTTGTTGAGTTATCACCGAACCTTCTCTTTGCACACTCAAGTTTTTCGATCTTGTTTTGGCCATAACTTTTTCTTCCGATGTCGGAATGACCTCATTCTTTTTGTGTTGTGTTTGTATTTTCATTCTCTTAAAGTTTAAGATAAGATCTCATTGATTTTAATGAGTTTAATATGGACCTTGGTATTCTCCATCATTAGACTTCACTTTCTTAACACTTTTAGTAATTTCCATTTTTTTTTGTTTGGTTCATCCTATGAAAAGGCTGCACAATAGAAAACATATGTAATAAAAAGCCTAACCCCTAAATGTGTATGAATTTAAGTGTTTCATGGAAAATCAAGATCATGTTCTACTGATGTGATTTTTTGAGCATGAGCCGAACTTAGAAAAATATATAGTTCGGGTGATATGATATTTAGAGTGAAAACCGAACCTAACTCTCGAGAAATAGGTTCTATTGTTATTAGACTTTAATATAAGCCAACTAGGATCTTGCAAATAGGTTGGAAGTTGGAAAATGAAGGTTCGGCGTATAACGTTAACAAATTCAAATATTAGCCGAACCTGCTCATCAATTTAGTGGGTTCGGCTTATAGTTTTAAGCCGAACATAGTCCTGGTTCGCCGAACCATGATGAAAAATACATTTTTTTATGATTTCAAACTACGAAAGTGAGATTAAACATAAAATTGAAGTGTACATGTGTGTTAGAAGCATTGGGTTCCTCATCTATGTATTCATCATCTGGATTTGGCTCATAAAAATTATCATCTTGAGTTTGAGTTTATGTAAAATCATTCTCATAATCTAAGAAATCAGCCATTTCTGGATCATTGTTGTAGTTGATATGTATTTTCCTAGGTTTTTTAGATGAAGAATGACCCTCCTCATCCTCCATTGAATCAAGAATTAAAATTTGCTCACTTTCTCCTTCTCTCCTTCTTAACCAAAACTTTGATTATTTTTTTCCCCAAATTTTTTCATCCGAATGACCTTTATAATTCAAGAAAATTATCTTAATCACTAAACAAAATATTTAATCACTAATCCAGATTACTAACCCTAATACGTAAAGGGTAGATTTGCCATTTAAAAAATTTCGGGTTAAGGGGATATCTGATTTTTTTATTTCACAACCCTTTTTGTCTTTATTGAGTATGCCTAGAAAGATTTTGGTATGCCCAAAATCAGGGTTCTTCCGAATTAGAATCGTGCGTCTCTATTCGGCCCACTAATCACAAGTCCAATTTGTTCCAAGTTATTACTGGGCCTATTTAGTAGCGTTTTCAAAGGCCCAACTGACAGTTCACCTTCTTTTTCCAAAAATACTGGGCCTATTTAGTAGCGTTTCAAAGGCCCAACTGACAGTTCAGCTTCTTTTTCCTAAAAGTGTTCATAGAGTGATTCGAAGTTGTGACGTCTAACTCCCTAAACACGACTAATCCCGAATTACTAGGGCATTTTCTTGTTGTAGTTGCTGTTTATTTTCTTGTTAGCAATTCGAAGTTGCCTACAGCTTCTTGTTGTAGTTGCTGTTTATTTTGCATATGCCTCATATATAAACGATTCCCGCCATTACTAGGGCATTTTCTTCTTATTTAGTTTTTGACTCTTATTTAATATACTCTGAACTTTGCATCCCGAATTCATATCTCTAAAACGAATTATACGCGTACGTATGCTGTTCCGGATTACTGCCAAATCACGAACCGTTGACCGGATTTTTGACCAAATTTAGCTTTTACAAATCCGAATAATACACGTACGTATACCGTTCCGTACGTATGCCGACTTCCGAATTGCTAACTAGGCTTCGCAGCACTAGGCTGTTACAAGTATTTTACATTCCGAGTTTGTCCCTAAATAAATATCTCAAATGACTATCATTAATGGAGTAAAACTGAAAAAGTAGAGAAAGACAAGCAAGGGTAGTTAAGTAATTATATTACCATGGTGAGCATTTTAAGGGATTTTTTAATGAATTTCAGTTGTATCCATCGTTACTGGATCGTTGTTATTCTTAGCCGTTGTTACTTCTTCATTCATGCGGGTCCTACAAACTGTTATCTTTCTCACCGTTAAAACTCATAATAGAGTTTGCTGATGTAAATGGACGGCTCAAATTATCTCTCATCGATAGATATAAAATTTAGTTAGTTAATTGGGCCGACCGAGCGAAGCGAGGGAGGACCTTTATATGGCCACTTTTTTGTAAATTGTAAGTCATCAATTGACACAAAAAGATTGGATTTTGGTGTCCCAAACCATTTTCAATCAACAATGAAAGGACTAAAGAGCCCCTCCATGTTTCCATTTCTCACTAAAACTACCGTAAATACAACATTAAGAGAAGGGTATTCGCGTAACTTTAATCGCCTCGGAAAAAGGACACTAAGTTGGAATGTTTTTAAATGTTGAGGGGTAGTTTAGTAAAATCCGAGGAAGAGGCCTTGAGTTCGAATCCGGCCACCTCCAAAAATTTCAGTTTTTTTTTTCTTCCTTTCATTCTTTCTTTCTTTATTCTTCTTCCCAAAATATAAACACATTCCTTTCCAGAAACACAAATCGACCCCAATCTCTTCTCCATTAAAATCATCTCTGATTACCTCCGTTTTCGAACAGAGAAGATAGATTGATTGATTCACATAAAACCTGTACAATTTATAGATACGAGTCAAAACCCCTAGACAAAATTTTACTCAGAAATCATCTTCGTGTAAATTTACCTTCTTCTGCTAACCATAATTGATTTAAACCACCACCCGTGTTATGGATTCCGGTGATCAGAAGAATCAAAGATTGATATTTGAGACCAATTTAGGGTTCTTGAAGAGATGATGATGATTAGGGTTTGTTGTGAATCCCAGAGAAGACAATTGAAGTAATCTGGGGTGATTTTGAAACTAAAGAAGAAGAATTCAAAAATGGGTGTTGATTAAGTTGATTAAGAGTCTGTTGGAAAATGCAGGTGAGCGATTTCAGTATTGCTCAAAGATGTAACTCGTCATGGTCAATCTCTTTCTTCTTCTTACGAATCTGTAAGTTGTCTACCCAATTTTGGGGTTTCATTTAGTAATTTTTCATTGCATCTATTGCTTTTTACGGTTTCAGATTTGTAGAGTTTCTCAACTTGTTGCTTAATACATTAAGCATAGACATCTTACGTTGTAATCTAGTGTAAAATTATCAGAAAATGGGGCATGATTTCTGTTTTTATGGATTTATTGTGCAGTAAGTTGAGTGCTATATATAGGATTTTCCCTATAGAGATAAAATTTTGAGAAACTGGATGTGCTCCCCACTTGTAAAATCGACTTAATTGATATTGTCCCTTGAGCTCAGTCAGAACCAAGATAGAGGGTAAGAAGTTAGAAATTACCTCAATGCTTCTGAAGCTTCTGCATCGAGATGGTTCATCGAACCAATTCCCCTTGTTTTGTCGCTATATTCCCTTTCTCATGATACTTTGGAATATCATTTCATTTTTCTTTTAATTTAAGTCCTACTATGGTTATACGAACAATAACTTGCGCTTATTATATCTGATAGGATACAAACTTGTAACGACTATACACAGATCCCATTAACTACGGCTTTGGTGAGGCATCAGCTCATGGTTGGTACGGTTTTGTATATAGGTTCCTACTAGAGGGTATTCTTGTATTGGAAGGTGCATCTCTTGAATTTGTATCTGCTGGAAGTATTTTCTGTGGTGTAAGTACAATGGTAGCTAGCTTGCAGAAAGATCCTTTTTGCTCATTCATTGAAGTAAGTTAGAAATTACTTCAATGCTTGTTGCTTGTCAAGCTTGTGCACAGATTCAAAATACACACAGTTGTTAGATTGATTGAACTGCGTCTGTATCTCACCTTACTTGTTAAACTATATATTTTCTGATTTTTCCTGTTAAGTTGACTACATTGATCATCGGATGGGTAGTACTTATCCCAGCTCTGGCTATATCACTATCGCAAGTTGATGATTGGATTTGATCATCGAGATTGAATGTCAATAAGAATGATTGTTTATTTTTTATGTTTATTCTTGTCTCACGATTTAATGAGTCGAACCTGAAGGTGATTTATTGATTTTTGAGTTAGGCACTGAGAGTAATTCCAGTGCTGCTGAGGAATGGTAAACGAAATTTATTCTGTATACACTATGAGGGTTGATGGCTTTCATTATTTTGCAGAGAAACAAGAGCGCATGAAGCTCATACAGGACAAGTTCAAAGAGGAGATAAACCAGCATATCCAGGACTGCAAGAACACACTCGATGATCTGCAAGCCTATCAGATTGAGTTAAAAGAAAATGCAGAGAAGCAAAGTGTGAATATCGACCTTTTATTTTGTTATCATGATCCTTTTGTGTTGAAGTTTCATTTCTCAGTGCTTCTAGAAGACAAACATTACGCTAGTTCATATCACCAACCTTTACTCTTTTGTAGAATCAGTCCGTATTCGATTAAATGAATGTCATTTGTTCCATCTTATAGACCATGTTAACCTGTTATTCGTCAAGTTGTTTCCAGACTACTTCTAGTAAAATATAGATTCTTAGTTGTGGCCCATTAATCAGATTCTAGGTTGTCAAACGTTCAGAATATGTTTAACATAGGAAAATATTTATAAGGATGCTAAACCAAAGTCAACATAGAATGATTTTAGGTGAACTTGAGTTGATTGCACCGAGGGAAATTTATTCATATCCTTTTGACATCTAATTTTGTTAAAATTGCATCATATATAGTATGATTCCCTAGTGTCCTTGAGGCAGGACAGGGCGATTCTTGTTGCCAAAATTGCATAACCTACCAATAAGACATCGATGTAAACTATTAAAATCACAACTGTCTGTTAGTTACTTAAGATTATTATTATTATTATGTGCCAAATAATAATTAGGCGCATCATGCACAATAAAGTTTAACAAGAAATCAGGAAAATCTTCTAACCAATATAGATACTCTCTTTACTAGCGTATTTAGCTATTTCATCTCGCATACTAACTAACTGCAAGTTTTTTTTTCAGTGTGCATATAACTCCAAGTCCAACTCTCAAAATGCATGAGATTTTGCACAGAGACTTTGTGTAAGAATTTCAGAATCCATCGGAACATCCATGAGATGCTACGTGGTCTGCACAAAATAGTGTACTAAAGACGGGCTCAGACGAGTCTGACGTTGACAAAAAACACCCGACTCCAGGTTTATGAAAGAATCCAAAGTCAAATACAGGCGTAGGGATTCAAGTTAGTAAGAAGTAGGAGTAGAGTAAAGGTTGAGTTTACCTTGGAAGAGAACAGGGGATTGAAAAAGCATTCCTACTTTGCGCCTTAGGAAAGAACATCAAGATCAAGTATATCTTGATTATCAAGGAACACAGTGATTTTAGGTGGATCCGACAATTGATATTATGTTAGTTTCCTGATGGAACATATTATGTTAGTTTCAGATGGATTTATGTGTTTTTGCGATCTTTCTTTAATTTTTGTGCTTATTCCACGAAACCTTGAGAATAGGAATATTGCAAGGAAATTTCAGGGTACCACCAGAAGGCTACATATGTTACAGATGCCGGGTTCCTGGTATGTCCAAAAATTTGAATAATATGCCTGTTTGTTTGTCTTTTCTGTTTTGGTAAGTTCACATGAAAAACGACTGAGGCCTCCCACTGGTATCCCAAAGTCCATTGTTAACGGTGAATGCTGACTGCTCATATGCATTGCCAGATGCAGTTGTTGTTATGAAGCCCAATGGGTAAGTTGGTTTCGATGTTATCTACAGGTTGGTTTAGTTCTTCTACTTTGTTGTATAAATAAATTAACTTAAATCTTATTTGAGTTAGGGATGCTTTTGGGAAGGAAGTTGAAAGCATACCCTCTGCTTCAGGGAGAGTTATCAATTTTCCTCCAGAATTCTACCGCCCATTGTGTAAAGAAGTGATGAGAGACGCAGACTTACAAGAAAGTGTTGTTTTCAAAGTTTCGCAATGAATGTAAGAAATCAGATCTCTTTTCACCGAAGTGTTTTTACTCTTCTTTCTCGGTATGCAAGTAATTGACCATTTCGACTTACTAATGTACTTGAATTAAATCAGGTATCAGAGGCAACATTATTTCAAAATCTATGTGTATTTGTGGGGTAAAAAAATACCCGTGGATGACCTCATTCCTAACAAAACACTAAGGGACACCATCAACAGCTATCTCAAATCAAGTGACATTAGTGCAGGAAACACGAAAAGCACACTTACTAGTGAAGGTATACACTTTCATCTTTACATTTTTCTAATCAGTTTAGGTTTATGCTCAAACACGATATGCTTCTTTTAGTTTTATAGTTTCTCTGAACTCTAAACGTGTAATTTTTATGTTCAGATACAAGGTCCGCTCGTTCTTTTTCGTTGCCAAAAATCCCATCACCTGCTGATTGCGGTGGTTTAAAGACGGAAGATAATATCATCTGTTAAAGAAGAAATTTTTGATGCCAAGGAGATAGTTAATGAAGGAAATCATGTTATCTGAAGATGAAGTGAGTGTTTTGTGTGATTTCCGGTGATAGAAGTAAATATGTGTGGTCAAAGATAACCTGAGTTGTGCTTGAACTGAAATGAAGAAGAGCTGAGTTGCAATGGGAGTAGGCATATGATGGATTGAGTTGGCTGTGCAGGCATGTGCAGTGAAGCTGGAACAGGGAACTGAAGCTGTAAACGGCCAAGATGGCGCAACAGAGCTTGGCCTAGGCTAAGACCATTCAACCGAGTTAGCATCTAACTCGGACGTTAGCTTTCTAACTAGCAGCTGACTGAGTTATGACTGATTCAATCAGTTGAGTCGGCCTGACTTTTCAACTGTATACAATTTTAGAAATTGCTTTACATCTCCTTCAAAGAAATATGATGTCTTTTTTTGAACATCTCTTTGCTTTACAGTTTCGCATTACAAATTTACAAGACTCCGTTCCATTATGGCGGACCTAAATTGTGAGTACAAAATTTAGTTTTGTGTCAATTTTTTCGGTCGGCCCTCCCACCGTGGCAACGGTTGTACTAGTACTAATGCCAACAAAATTTTGTATCAAAAGCATGTGCTACCTTCGTATAAAATCTAATTCCAATTATTTTTTTATTATAGAAAAAAAACTTAGACCGAAGTCTAAGAAACGAGCAAAGTGTGAGCAAAACTGCCACTACGCCTGCTAATATTGTTTTTACAAGCCATAGCAATGTTAAGAGTTTCCAAATTTTGGAGTCTGTGGATAATTTTAAGGCTAGTTAATACAACATAAATTGGACTAATTTTAGTGACAATGTATTCTTCTCCACTTCTCATAGAATCATAGTAACCGAGATGAAATCTTCATTTGACTTCTTGATGGTATAGGAGTTTGAATATGACCGGAGTTTTCATGGACTCAGCCTGTATTTCTATATTGATATGCTGCATTTTTGTGGCCCAGCTGAATGATAAATCTTCTCCCCCTGTTGCTCCCCATTCTCCAGAGTGTCCTGGATGTCCTCTGGTACCAATGGTGTTTCCTGCAAAGTACATATAGTTAGTGCGGAAAAATAGATGAGACTGTCGGGATCTTGTAGGGTGCATATTCTGATGATAACACCAAAATATAGATTAGGATAAGGATTTAGATCATAAGGAGTAGTAGTGTTTTCCTCTGTGTCAACCTCTCCACCATTTAGGGAAAAAGTGTTCATTATGTGAGCTGGTAATTTGTGGATTTCGTTATAATCACAAAGGTGTTGTTTGATGCTCAAAGATGTTTGTCTGGCATCTGGCTGGGTATGGTGGAAAACCAGTCACACCTAGCCTTCCAGATGAACCAGCAAGTAGTTGCATAAAGATTACTCATTTCATTTGTAGTACCAATCAGATACCAGAAATTGAGCCATTTCATGAAGTTTGTTGGACTATCAAACTGGTCATGGGAGAGGCCGATGATAGCATGCCAAACAAGAGTAGCTGCAAGGCAGTTTAGGAATAAATGTGTCATGGTTTACTCCCCACTATTGCATACTTGACATATTGGGTCTATGTAATGCGTAATGCTTGCAGATTTAGCATTTGTGGGTAGGATTTCATGAGCATTCCAAATAAAGATCTTTATAATGGAGCAATGTCCATTTTCCATAGCTCCCAGCTTTCTTGTTAAGGGGTCATTTCTGTAGAGATAGTCTATCTTGGCCTCGTAAAGAGCCTCGACAGAGAACTTTCCAGAGTCATTTAGGTTCCACTGGATTTTGTCTTCCTCCCCTGGATAAGTGTTTAAAACAATGACTTGAGCAATGTTGGGGTTAAAAATATGTTGAACCAGAGTATAATTCCAGCTTCCATTGGGTTGCAGAAGGTGTTCAACATTCTCAATGTGTTGGGAGAAATGAGTAGGCTTGATGAGCCTGGTTGTGGTATTTGTGATCCAAATATCTTTCCTGATTTTGAGTGTCTTCCCATCTCCAATTCTCCAAGCACAATGTTGTTGAATGTTATGAATGCCTTCAAGAATGCCTTTCCAAATCCAGGAGTCCCAATCATTCGGTTTAGGATCCATGTTTAGCACATTTCTGTGAATGAGGTATTTAGCACCCATTAGTTTGTACCAAAGAGAATCTTTGTCTTGTTCTAGTCTACATCCAATTTTTGTGATCATAGAGATGTTGAAGAACTCAGAAGCCTAATCCACCCTGTACTTTAGGCTTGCGGATCGTAGTATGTGCTTTTGGGTAATAACCTTTGGGGTTCTCCAGAGTTTTTCCCCAGAAGAAATCCCTTTAAAGTTTGTTGAGGTCCCGACAAGTTTGTTTTGGGATACTGAAGCAGTTCATTTGATATATGCTAGTTGTTGAAGTGACAGATTTGATAAGAACTTCCCTCCCAACAAGATTTAGAGGAGTATTTTTCTAACTGGATAATAATCTTAACTTGAGTTTGTCAACTCCTGGTTTGAAAGATTTGATCTTTCTTTTGTGAGTAAAAAGATGAGAGCCTAAATACTTATCATCCAGCTGAAGCACTTGCACCCCCATTATATTGTTGATGGTAGGTATGAGGCTTGGATTAGTGTTCTTACTGAAAAAAACTCCAGATTTGTTGAAGTTAATGAGTTGACCAGAAGTATCACCAAAATATTTAGAATATCCATAATATTTTGTGCCACAGTCTTGTTGCCTTTACAGAATACCATGCATTCATCAGCAAAGATAAGGTGATTTATGGATGGGGCAAACTTACAGATCTTTATTCCAGTTATGATACCCCTATCTTCAGCATGTGTGAGAGTTCTGGAGAGAGATTCCATGCAGAAAAGAAAAAAATATGGAGATAAAGGATCACCTTGTCTTAGGCCCCTAGAAGGTTTGAAGAAACTATTTGGAGAGCCATTAATGAGGACAGCAGATGTGGTGGTTGAGATGCACTGCATATTTTTCCTATACCATTGGTCATTGAAACCCATTTTCTTCATAATGGTGATTAAGAAGGACCAGTCCACACTGTCAAAAGCTTTTGCCATATAAATTTTAATACCCATGGTTCTATTAGCACCTTTTATTCCTCTCTTGGATCTCATAGTATGAATGATTGCATGTGCTATTGCTATATTGTCAGAGATTTGCCTTCCAGGAATGAAAGCAAATTGGTAAGGGGATATGATCTTATTAAGATAAGGTTTCATTCTCTTGGCCAAGAGTTTTGAGATGATTTTGTAGGTTGTGTTTCAGAGACTAATTGGTCTAAAATTTCTTGGGGTTGGTAAGTGACTTTATTGTCCTGGCATGAAAATATGTCTTTTTCAAAGAATTTCTCGGAACCTCAGTAATTGCAAAAAAAAATATCCAAAAGCAGGGCATTCCAATGATATATGGACGTACTTTTCCAAAGCGGGCATGTCATGAAGTACGTAATTATTTGAACATATCAAATAACATAAAGCCTACATATACTACATTCGCCGAATCGTTGATATCCTCTCAAAAATTCAACATTGAGTGATGAGTCGTATAAATGATAAGATGTGGAGACTTCGAAGAATAACTATGGAACTCTGGTGTGAACATGTGTATATGGTATATGATTGAGAGACCTTTTTTTTATCATGAATAAATCTAAGCGAAAGAATCCTAACTGTTCCTAAGAAAAATTTGAACTGAGTTTCTTTTGGGAGGGATTTCTGTAAGTTCCCTTCCCCCGTCTTTTGGATTATTTTTTTCTCAGATTGTGATAGTGCTGATACATCAGTATCCAGGATCATCCTTTAATATAGCGCCACCACGTCATACTCAACATCCTCCTAAGTCAGGATACATCCATACTTCTTTACATAAAGGAGAATGTTTTGGCTGACGTGGCACAACCACATCACTTCTCATATTTTCTTGAAAATTAGATTGCCACGTTATTAATGAAGATTCTAAAAGGAGATGAAAGTCCTGAAGCTCATTCATGGAGGTCTCAAAATAGCATCTATAGATGCAAATTTTCCATTGTAAATTATAATTCGGTTTCTTTTATGCACAAATCTAGGAAATATTTAGATTTCGAAGACAAACTAGCAAAGGAAGTAAGAACTAGGAGGATTAAATACTTCTCTACGGAGAATGCGAATGAAAATGTAAGATCTAGTATCCTAGAAAGAGACAAGCTTGGCTTAACTCCTATATTGTATATTTTGCACACTTCCTCTAATACATAAATAAAATTGTCTTCTTATCAAAAAAAAAAGATTGCCACGTTATTTTCTAGATTTAAAGAATAATAACGAGCGATTCTACACGCACCGGGATTATATCCAGTAAAATTTCTCGACATAGATAGCCTGAGCCCCATGCGGAGAAAAATAGGTTGTGGTTGTGGTTTTGGGTCTAGTGGGTTTGTTTCAGTCTAGGGATTATTGGTGAATGTGGATTAGATATTGGTCTACCTATTGTAATCGTTTTACCAAAAGACATGTTAAAAACAAACCTTTGCAACGGTTGACCCACTACACCAAATTCCCTGATTAAATAACAGAATTGCTAACGACTTTGTAGCCGTTATAAAATTCCCGTTTCAAACGGCCGTTGCAAAAAAATTCGTAACAAGAAGTGACCACGAAATTCGTAATAGAGACCAATAATTGCCACGAATTTTTTTATAAGTGCTGCCCACACGCTCACACACATGGTTCGTAACACACGATGCAGCCTCAGTGAGTGTGCCATTCACACGCGTACCTTTGTGTTTCCACCCAAGATGAGTAACATTAGAGGATATTTCCCCCCCCATGCGTGTGCGATTCACATGCGTGATATTGCTTTTCCTCCCATGCCTCGGTGATCGAGCGTATCAAAATTTCATTTCTTATTCTATCGTCTCTCTTCGCTCCTCGCCTCTCTTCTTTGAAACCCTAGTATAACTTCATCTACAATAATCGATAGCCGAGAAACCATCACAGAAACCTCTATATCATGTTCAATAATCTTCAATCATCGATACGTGTAAGTTCATCATCATAAGTTTTTCGATTTTTAGGGTTTCATTTGTTTTTCAGTCTTCTGTTTTCTAAGGTTTCGTTTTATCTGTTTTTTTTTTTCCTAATACGATTTGTTGTTAATATGTGAATAAGTTAATCTAAACCTATTTGTTTCAGCTCTGAATCGATTTTAGTCTTTCTTCTTCAATTAAATCTAATTCGATTTGTTTTTAGGGTTTGAAGAACTTTGAAGAATTTTTGCCAACTTAGAAGGTATAAGTTTCAAAATATAAAATGATTTTAGGGTTTTATGTTAATTTATATTTTAAGGTTTCAAATCCGAACTGATTTTAGGGTTTGTTTTATGATTTTAAGGTTTATTGTAGTGATGGTTTTTCCGAGATGAAGATGGTGTTTGTAATCCATATGGGTTATGATTGACAGAAGATTAGGTGGAATGGGTATGAAGTAGGAACGGTGATGGTGCTGTTATGCTATGAAATTGGTGGGAGAACAGGAAGGGAATCTTGTGTTGGTTTAATGGGTTCTTAGGATATGTGCCGTATGGAATTATGGAGTTGGGAAGATTCAGAAGTTGTGGAGTTGAGAAGATTCGAAGTTGTGGATGATTGGGTTGCAAATTTAATCAAGTGCATGGAAAGTATGGAATTGTGGAGTTGTCATGTGCGATGGATGAATGATATAAAGGATAAGAAAATGGTGGTTCTCACAGAATGGTCTAGAAGCATGCAATGCCTCCCTTCCACTTTGGTACAAATTTTTCCTTCCACTTTTTGCTTTAAGTCAGAACCATTAAATGCATGTTTCTTGTTTCTTGTTTTAAGATGCATCCGCTGTGGTGGTGCTTGAAGTGAAAATACTAATGATGTTGAGGAGAAATCAGGATGGATTTTGTGTTGGTGGTGTATGGAACAGATGTTGATGCTGCTGAGTTTAGAGCAGAGAGTACAAGATAGGCGTGAGTACGTGGAACTTCGATTTTAAAGACTTGAAAGCTTAAGCATCCCTGGTATGTCTTGCATGTGTATCACTTTATAGTTTAGTTTCAAAAAATTTCCCATTTTGGATGACAATCAACATGAATAGCGGTTGCGTTACTGTTATTTTTTGATTTTGAAGTACCGTTTTTCATGGGGATAACTTTACTTAACTCTGCACCTTATTAGGTTCATGATTATGATGATCCTCAAAGTCTAAAAGAAGAAGATACCAAGGATTTATTTTCTAATCACAAGGTTCTGTCCCCATATCATCATAAGTCTTTAATTTTTCTTAACTCTTAAGCTCTAGAGGTGTTAGGCAATTAAAAATTATGGCTAGATTCTTGTATGTTTATGATCCACCTGTAGCAAATATTCTGGAAGATTAACTTAAAATTGATCTTTCGCATTGTCAGAATTCGATTTGGTGAATTCCTGTTTAAACAAAAGTGATCTGAGGTAAGTTTTTCAAGAGTTGAGGGTGAACCAATCTTCTTGGATTTGTATAATCTTTTGATATTGTTTGAATGTTTTCATATTATGTGCTCAATTTCAACTGGTCAACCAATGATCTATGTTGGGCACTTAAAGTTGTGGTTAAAGCTCATAATTTGCATTTTACAAATTTGACGTTTTTTATTTCCTTTCTAATCTGGTCAACATTTGATTTCTATTCTTAAGCTTCGAAAAGTATATAATTATACGAGTTACTGCACTCTAATTTTTTTTAAGATTGTGCAATTTTATAGCTTTGTAAGTGACACTATATCCTTCATTATATAAGAAAGTATATAAGCTTTGGTAAGCTCGGAAGGGACACTTTATCTCACAACAATTAGCATATTAGGATTTTTTATCTTTGGTCTTATTAGGTTTCTATCAAATTTTATAGGTGAAAAGCATTTGACTTTGCCACTTTCAATCGGATTTCAAGATCTTTCTTCAACATTGAGAAACCAAGAACCTCTCGTTTGACGAGGGACATGTGCAAGGACAAGAGCTTCCAAGGTATTACTCTCTTGATCAACCATATAAACATAGTCATGCAGTGTTAGTTGTATTTTCTTTTTCTTTTTATGGCAGACTTGGTTGTTGAATTATGCGCTTACATTCTTTCCCTTTTACATATCATACTTGAAAATTCCAAAAAATCAGTTATGTTGAACTTTGTGACTTACGTTCTTGCCTTTTTGCAAATCCATTTCGTTCCTTCTCTCTATACTCTGAAGTTTCAAAAATCAGTTATTGTCAAAGAATCACCTAAATGTCACTGTGCTGTTATTACGCAGGTTGGCAAAGGTTTATCCTAGGATGAAAAGGCACAAAAAATTGCCTGCCAACATTGGTTTGAAGATGCAAGTCCTGGTACCTTGATCAATATCTATGAAAAACACTATTTCTATTCTAAAGTTAGTTTGAGACTGCCCTAGCGAGCTTCAATCCCACGCACTTGAGCAAGTCAATTTATCTCCTCATTTCCATGGAATTTTGTCGGCTGTTAGTAGTGTCTGGATCTTCTCTAGTTCTAACACTAGTACGTTACAGATTGGCTGTTTGTACCATGTTGAAAAAAGTAGAAAATAACTCCACTAATTTGACTTGTCAGGTGAAGGCATCATTATTTGTCGTTGGTTGCTTTTCTGAGTTATCAGAGGATTTTGCGTGTATTGTCTTGGAAGTGTTGATTAACATGATAACTTACAACATTGGTTTGAAGATGCAAGTCTAGGTACCTTGATCAATATCTATGAAAAACACTAATTTTTTTTCTATGCTAAAGTTAGTTTGAGACTGCCCTAGCGAGCTTCAATCCCACGCACTTGAGCAAGTCAATTTATCTCCTGATTTCCATGGAATTTTGTTGGCTGTTAGTAGTGTCTGGATATACTCTAGTTCTAACTCTAGTATGCTACAGATTGGATGTTCGTACCATGTTGAAAAAAGGAGAAAAGAACTCCACTAATTTGACTTGTTAGGTGAAGGCATCATTATTTGTCGTTGGTTGCTTTTCTGAGTTATCAGAGGATTTTGCGTGTATTTTCTTGGAAGTACTGATTAACATGATAACTTCGTCAAAAACAACTCCGAGTTTAAAGCTAGTTGGAGCTCGCAAATTAACTTGTATGGGGACTTCATTATCACTTGCAAACAGAGCTTACAAGGTCCAAATTTTTCCACTTCATTTTTTTAATGGCCATGCTACTATCATTAACTTATTGAGAGTTAGAAATTATAATTATATGTTTGTACCCATATTAACTTTGGGTACAATATCTTCTGAAACCTATATGTTTTTGGTTTCAGTTCATTGCAATACATTGGTGACAATCTATATGCTCCTTTGCTATTATCATCCAGTGTTAAATGCAGTTTCCCTCTTGCGTTTGCTGTGACAGAGAATGAATGTAAAAGAGTGATTAGGTACTTATTAGAATTTGATACTTAACCTGATTTTTTTGGTACTTAGAAGTATTTGTGTTCTTTCATTGATTTAATGTTGATGTGAAGTGAATGAATGTTGATATGAATTGATTGAAGTATTGTTGAATGTGGATGAGATGAAAGATTTATGCGGTAATTTTTTTTTTAATTCCTGGCTTATTTCCTGTTGAATATGAATCGAGTCAATATTGACCACGTCAAAATTGGTCGTTGTTGACTAATTTTGACCAGGTCAATGTTGATCTGCATAATTCTTTCATTCGTTACAAAAAAGTTCGTGAACGCTCTAAGTCACATTATCTCGTTGTTACAAAAAAATTCGTAAAGGCCTGAGTCGTTACCACGTGGAAAATTCGTAAAGGCTCGCAGTTGTTACGAGGGTCGTTACAACCAAAATTCGTTACGGCCACAAAGCCGTTACAAAAAAATATAACACCCACTTTTGCAACAGGCAAGAGCCGTTACAACCCGTTTTAGTAACGACTTGGTTCTGTTTCTAATCCCAGAATTTGATGTAGTGACCAAAGATGCTAATTGCCGAATATATCTTTGAGACGCCTTAATAATCGGTGAACATAAATTTTAATATCTGAAGTATAACAATTTGAACCCTATATATTGATCAAACATCGACAAGCCGCTAGATTTGGCGAGTGAAGAATTTGCAATACCATAAAATCTCTTTTTTAACTTCTGTCAGTTTTTGAAACGTTTTGGGTTTGTCTTTATTTATCTTTCCGTCTGCAAGTTAAACATATTGTGCTTTAGGAAATCAAAGTTAATGGGCCATTACAACATCGCATGGTTACTCTCCGTCTCAAAGATGATGGGCTTGGCATATACAATATGTATTATATAAGTCATTACTTTGTTTTGTCGCCTCTTGGTCCCAAACCAAACATTACAAGACAACATCTTACGTAAAACCCATACAACTGATACCAGTTGTACTTTCCCAGTTTGCACTTGATCAATACATACAGTTGTGTGGATTTGTACCTCCCTCTTCTAGCGACGACACTACTTAAACCACCCACCCCCATCTTATGAGAACTTTGGCATTTCATACTTCGAAGATGTTAAGAAGGAAAGTTACTATTGATTTTCCAACAAACTACGTTATGTGAGAGAAATCATTAGCGAAATCAAGTTCAGGTTGTTGATATTGAAGATTAAAAAGATTGAAGACTTGAAGTTCTTTTGTGTTTCTGATCTTGGCATGCTAATTTAAGTGACCTAATTATCTTGGACAAACATATTTATCTTTTATAGATGTGAATCTTAAGTTGTGGAGATCGAAAAGTTGTTTGCTTGCAAACCTAAATTGTAGATGTTGATTATCGAAATAATCAACATCTTGATTGATCTTGATCAAAGAGTTTCAGATCTATCATATCGTGGTATCTTCGTATTCTAGATATAAATGGAAGATCCTTGACTATTATATAATATTAACGGTATTTGTGATTGGATTTGAGTGGTTAACAAATAGTTCAATTCCTTGTTATTTGTAAAAAGTCTTGAAAGAATTGAGTTGCATAAATATTTACAAGATAAACCGACACTTGGCACTGTATTCTTTTAGGTAATTCACGAGCGTTGTCTATATAGTTTTTCTCATCAATTTGATGATGTTTCTGGGACGTCTTGCTATAAGAATGGTTAAGACAAAAAAAGGTTGTATATTAATTAAATTATGTGCTTTTCATGTTAGCATGTTCTTACCTATGTATGGTTACTACTAAAGTACAAATATATTTTGTAATATGGAATTGTCGATTATGCGACCTGACAGATTAGTGGGTGGATGATAATTTGCTTTGTTATATTGAAAATAGTATTTTTGATGTTATGTCGCTTCAATTATAAAAAGTATTCATAGATAATTATAAAATGTAACAATCAATAAACAAACAAACAAAAGTAAATAAATAAATCATGAAATCCTTTACCATCATAAAGTTCTTGATCCGTCAATGTGTCCAAGTAATACTATCAGAACTAAGAATCACTTGGTTATCCAGTATGCATGTGCAGACCTTCTATCAATAATGACACGATGTATGGTGCTTTAAAGCAATACAGTTGTATCAAGTTTCATTTTAGCTGCATAATTTTGAAAGAGTATTAAAAAAACTTCAATCACGGCTTCGTTCAGCTGCTTCCCTATCTCATTTCAAATCCATATCTGCAGCCAGGGCAAGCATGAAATAGAATTGTAAACTGTAGAATCTAAAACAACAATTTGCAGGGAAATGCTTTTGTGTCTGTTAAATAATAAGTGCAAACAGATTGTCTTTGTTTATTATCTCAGATTAGCCTGATGCCTATGTTCTATAAATAGTGGATCTCTAGTCTTGGCCTTGTAATGTTTCACGCACTTCTATTATATTTGTGATTGGTTCCTACATACATGGTGTCAGTTTTATTTTCTTTATAAACCTTTGAAAATTCATTCAATCCTCGGTTCTTTCTTGTTCTCTTCCAGAGGCAAGCACACATTCAATTCTTCAGTTGAATCTTTGGTTTTCTTCTACAATTTTTACACAATCGCTTATACTCTGCGACTAATCGAGATTTGATGCAAGCTTTGTAACAGTAGAGTCTAAATCAACCTTCTATTTCTTCTCACACGTCTTCATCTTATAATTTTACCCTACCTTTTCAAAACATCTCTAATTTTGTGTCAATCAAGTTGGATAACACAATTTTTTCTTTTATGAAAACATTAATTTGAATATATTTTAACTAGTACCGATCTTATTCGGTTTATTGATGGTTCTTATGTTTGTCATGCATCTCAGATCCTTGAAAATTTTTGTCTAGATGAAAAAAAATACAAAGAACAAATGGTACTTCCGAAGGACAAATCAATTATCACCTAAAGTCATCAACATACCCTGCTTCATGTCTAGCGCCAAAAAATTATATAAAAGACATAATGGCACTTCCAAAAAATAAAATATTTCATGTTTAGACAAACATGGAGCAATGTGAGCAACCGCCGTTAGGGAAACAAGAAGAGCTCAAGGTTTGTGAGTAAATCCTTCCCACATGCACAAGACTATGAGCAGCCCGGACGCAAAGGAAGACCATCAAAAAATTCTGAACAAACCCAAAAGCGGCCCCTATTTTCCCGGGAGAGGCTGGGCCCACCTATTAACCCAAGGATATAAGGGCTGCCATCATGCCATTGCTATTTCCGAGTCCGTGTCATGGCTAATGAACCCATTACCGTGTTGCAGCAAAATCCAATGCTGATGCAAACCCCCACCATTTTCACTCTTCAAACCCTAACCACCACCACCGGAATACACAGCCATTCTCCAGATTTTCTCCAAAATTTCAACCCACTGTTCCCGAAATCGGTAATGTTTTAAACCCTCTTTCTTTACTTTTACCCTAATCTTGATGATTTTGAAATTATTATTTGGGTTTTTCGATTTTGTCTCATTCTTAGATTATTTAATGATGATTATATAAATCTGAATTTCTTGATTGTAGTTTTGATTGTGGTGATAATCGTATTGATGGGGTGTGGCTGGGTCTTATACAGTTTGTTAAAAGAGAGACGCCAGAATTCATCAGCAATTAAGAAGTCCAGGATCGATTGTAAGATTTCATCAGCTACTGTGGTGCCTAATCCAGGATTCAGATACAACAATGGCGTTGGGTGATGGAAGTAATTCAAAGAGTATCTTCATAGGCTGCAACTTGGTAAAGAGTCTGGTGAACAACTGATGGTGGTGTTAATATACAGATTAAAGAAATGTTATTGAGGATTCTTGGTTCTGGCATGGCTGAAGCAAGGCATATTGCTTCTCAAGTTATTTCAAAGATTGCTTCCACTGAGATTCCTCGCAAGGAGTCGCCACATTTTATTGCTTCATTCTTGTTTAAAATGATACAGCAAGAACCTGCCACGTTAAAGCAGGCAAAATTGGAGACTCTTGGTTATGTTTGTGAGGAATCAAGATCTTGCTCAAGATGAGGTCAACACTGTCTTACAAGGTATGACACTTAGTAATCACCGTGTTGAAGTTCGAGTTGCTGATTGAGAGCCTTGCCTAATGCTTCAGATTTTGCACAGACTAACTTTGAGAACAAAATGGAGTAGAGTTACATAATGAAGATTGACTGTGAGGCTGTTATGGCTGCAGAAGAAGATATCAGACAAGCTGCATTTGAGTGTCTTGTTTCCATTTTTTCGACTTACTATTAGGTGCTGCAGAGTATATGCAAACTTTGTTGAACTAACTTCAAAGGCAGTGAAGGAGGATCCCGAAGCTGTTGCCCTTCACTGAGTTTTGGAGTTCCATCTGTGATGAGGAAACAGGAAGAAGATCAGGTTCCACCTGTCCGTGGTTCTTCTGTGATTGCTGCTGTGAATATTCCTCACATCGTGCTTGTGTTGTTAGAGAGCATTAAGGATGCCCAAATGTTGCGGAGAAAGTCTGTGGGGGTGGGGCAATTTTACTTCCTTGCCCAAGGATATGAAGATGCTGTTAAAAGTTCATCTCCCCTCTCACCTGAGTGAACTGATGCCAATGATTATAGGCTCAGGTCTTCTGCATATGAGACCCTCAATGAGGTTGTTAAATGTTCCAATTTTGTGGAGACAGCAAAACATCATTTCTCAGCTCTTACCAGTTTTTATGACCAAGTTGTCTCAGACTATGGATCTTCAGATCCTGTCAACAGATGATTGAGAAAAGCAGGGAGAGTTACAAGCTCTGCTCTGCTCTGCGGTGTTCTTCAGCTGGTCATCCAGAAATTGAGTGCTTCAGATGAGTGCAAGACTGTTATTCTTCAGGCAGCAGATCAAATTATGATGTTAGTCCTCAAAGTGTTTGGTTGCCGCAGGTCTACAGCAGTTAACCTTTACTTTCCCGGAGGATGCTTCAACCAGCTCAGGGGCTCGATTCTGGTCTGCACCTAAGCATTTCCCCTCGTCCTCTTGAGTTCCGAGTAGATGACCTCAGTCACCTTCAGTTCATGGCTGCATCCATCCTGCGTGCTGAGACATTTGGCATCCCAATTCCTGACTGGGTTAAGAACCCTAGTAAATGTGCAACTGCTGTTAATAATGTTATAGTCCCGGATTTCCAGCCAAAGGAGGGAGTTAATATCGTAACCGATGAGAAAGCAGCAAACCTCTCCTTTGCGTCCATAGATGATGCATCAGTTATCAACGATTTGACCAGAAAGGTGGAGGACTGCAGTAGTAAGTTGCCTTCTGGGTTTCGAACGAACCCAGTACAATTCGAGAAGGTACATCTGTATTCTTGCAAGTTTAACCAGTGGAATGATGCTCTTTTCCTATTCCGATATACTTGGGATTTTGGACCTGTAGTCTGCAATGTGCATATACTTATGAGGCATGATTCTTCTTTCCTGAGTCTATTGACCCTAGAGAAATCTGGTGGTGCCCACTGCCGTCTAGTGTATGAGCAGGCATAGATAGGGACTGACCTTTTCCAACTTAACATGAAAAGTTTCAATATTTCGTTGTTGCTTTATTTTAGTGAACCTTTTAGTTTAGTGGCTCTTGATTTTTATGCAGGATGATGTCACAAATTACCACATGGACTTGATAGCTGGATTCACTATACAGCATATGTACCTAACACAAAACATAATATTTTCAGAAAAATTAATGTCAAATGAGCTTGCTAGAAGTTACATAATAATTGAGAAATTCTACTTTACATAAAGTAGTGTAATGCAAGGCGTACTGATTCTTTATAGGCTTGCTAGAAAGTTTGATCCTCATGAATTGCAAGTGATACAGGATTGCAGTGTGAAACAGTTTGAATACATGATCAACTAAACTTATGAACAGATACCGTGTGGGGTCTGTAACGATGAAAAAGTAACAATAGAAATGAAATGAAACAACCCATTGAGAACTAGTCTCCTGCTTATAGTCTTGGGGTCATATTTGTTGTATGTTTCTGTAATTGGGCATAGAGACCTGGGAGGTGAGTACTAGTCTCAATATTGGTTTATGTTTGTTCAGCTGATAATAGAAATGGGAAGGAATGGAAAGAGATACTCACGTGTCTTTTAAGTGTGCTTTTAGAACTTTGAATTTCCATATTTGCTTATTGGATTACTCTGGGGAGTAATCTTTCAAGTTTAATTTATTGCAGCATCTGGACCGTATTGATGAGCCTTTTGCTAATGAGGAGAATGCAAGAGACTCGGAGGATCAAGAACATCACCAAGGTTGCCACCCTACCTTAACTTTTCTTTAATTTGAAGTATGAGCATCCCAGAGAATGAGTGATTTAAACTAATTCTGTACGTACCTTATTTAAACTATCCAGCTTACCTTATTTGACCCTTTCCATACAAACCAGCCAGAGCAATATCTATTTAATCGCTTCGAGAGGTAAGAAAAGAAAATCATTATCGTATTAACTATTAGTCACCACACTTCTGAAGAAAATTCACTTCATAGATGCTTTATTTCAGCGTCTACCTTAGTTGTGCTAGTTTGTTAGGTTTTCTAAGTAAAAATATGTTCAGCCACTTCTGTTGCTTGGTATGTTAACAGTGTTGCATTGTTGCTAGTACTCATTCAATGACTTTGCCATCTTTACTCTCATATAGGTTTGATATTGAAGGAGATGAAGACATGAATGCGAATGTCACTTCTCATGAGCACTCACAGATATACACTGCTCTTATACCTTCCCCGCCGCCAGAAATTCCTCTACCAGGTCAACTATTTATACAATTGCCTGTTTCATATTAATCATCCATTGTTTTGAATGTCTGGCTGACAATTTCTCCTCAACTTACTTCTAGGCCCTATGGAAACTGATGGCATGGGAGATGAACACCCAGAAGGGCCAGAACCACGTAACAATCAGCAGGCTGATGAACGTGGAGATGATGTTCAACAGGTAAACAAGTATTACGCACTTTAAACTAATCTCATTACTTACACTATATTGTGAAATGACTTTTTAAGTGCATATGTAACTCTATAACAGGTACAAGGATGAGAAGAAAAAGAACAGTCCAGCTTGCTATGGAGTTTGAACCTATCACCGGCTGCACTGTATACCAGAGCTGGCTTCAGGACGCCTCCAATCGTGTAGGAAGAAAGAAGGTTCTAATATTATGCCACCTTCTATCAACTATGACTGAGATAACGAAACTTAGCTAAAAATCTCTTTGTACTCAATGTTTTTGCAGAGAGCCAAATGTATCACTAGAATGAAGATGACACAGCTCATGGACATCCCTCCTATGGCGCTTGTAATGGGGTTGGCGGGGGAGTATAGCATAGAGATCTATTACCCGAAGCTTCTGCTAGACATATATGAGAAGCATCCAGATTTTTTCCACCTTGTGATTCTCTGCTGGTCAGTCTTCAGTCCTTTGCTTTCCCAAAATGCTCTCAAAGAAGATGGGAGTAACAGATATTGTATTACTCGGCAGGAAGTACTTCGGGACCCCAACCACCTGAACCAGTATCACCATTTGCAAACGTAAGAGTTGATGGAAATCCAGCGGAACTGGTAAGCTGACTCCACCCATTTCGATGCTTGTTTCATCGTCAAAAAATAATGTGTGCTTGACATGCGAATTTTCTGGATATGAAGCCTGTTGAAAATCTGCAGATTGGTGTTAGGACTCGTTCACAAACAAACATTTATCTGTGCATTGACACACAAACTATCTGGATATGAAGCCAGCTGAAGATTCTCAGAGTGGTGTAGAGTCTCGTTCCAAGCAACCATCCATTGAGAAGTAAATGCAGATGGCCCAATAACTTAGACAACTTTGAGTTTTCTGTAAATGAGGCACATGATGTTCACTCCTGGACATTCTGGTATGCTCTTCATTCTTTTTCTTCTACAGCTGAGACGCCACTAAAATTTCGTACTTAATAACTTGTTTGTGGAATTAACAGGGCACAACGAGAGATCCGCTCCAAGCTCTCTGGATTCGGAAATGGCTTCCTGAACTTGGCACCAGAAGTCCGATTACAGTCAGGAAGGTTAGAGGAAAACCAAAATTATCATGGGCCAAGTTCTATAACATCATCTAATCACAAATTATACTTTAACCATTGTAGACTATGAAAGAACCTACATAACCATATATCCTTTTCATTAGAAAGCATCTGCTAACGATTGGCATTTGAATCCTGCAGAAAAAGGCATTCGTCAAGGCACAGTGGTGGAAACCTTGCTCCAGTAGCAGAGGATAAAATATGGGATTTACCTGAACCTGATTTCAAGTTCAGAAAAGCCTCAGAAAATGGGCTCTTACGTGAGAATGGTATACCTCATCAAACTTTTCTCTGCACACCGTTTAAGATTTGGTCGTCATTAGATATTTCAACTGGTAACTCTGTTTTATTTTTTTTCTTTTTTGTTTTTCAGAAGTGCTGGTTGAAACTGGATCAACTCCAACTCAACATCCACCTGCGGACCACGACCAACCTAAGGACAAGATCACTGATACAATCCGAATGTAATCTACATCTCTTCCTTCAACAGTTATTTCTACATTACTGTTGCCCTTCCTATTTGCTACATGCAATCCTTCTCTGTGGCTCCTGAAAGAATTAAAGACATGCTGACATGGTTTCCTCAAGTGAAAGGCATACCAGCTTTATATATGATGGCAGTGGCTGTATACTTGCTTCCCGATTTACTTGCAGCTGCATTGTTTATTTTTCCAATGCTTCGAAGATGGATTGAAATCTCAAACTGGTATATCATTAGGTTTCTTTTGTGGTGGTCACAGGTATGCCAGTTCTTTTTTTTTTCCTTTCTCTTGACTGTATTCTTTCATCATTTTGAGTTTGTTCATCTCATAGCTATACTAAATGTGCTACGGAAAGGTTACATATCTTAGTAGACTGACTTGTTTAACTGGAATAGGGCTTTTTAGAACGTTCGGTAACGTGCCATTGAAATTTAGAAAAAAAAGGGAGAGATGGAACTCGTGAATGTGCATAAATCGTAGCTTAGGTATTTGGGACTTGTCTCGAGAATCTTGGCAGCATGTTTTTTAGTTTTTAGTGATGATTCTGATTAGAAGAACACCCATGTGATTTCATAAAGTCAAAGCAAGCTTTATCTTTTCGGCTAATGCAAAACACGTTGATATATTGTTTGCTCCATTACCATTTTATTGCGGCTGTTTCATTGTGTTTCTTTGCAAGGCTACCAAATGAATGGATTCCCCTGAAACACTTTTGTACAACATACAGCAATATAACAAGTTTTGGGGAATGTTAGAAGGCACTAGGCTCACGTACCAGGTCAATATAAAACGTGCAGCTATACGTTAAATAAGAACGTTGAAATGAGTAACATTTGGTGTGTCTGGCCTGTCTAAACATATCCAACTAAAAAGATGCCTAATTCGTAACCACATACAGGATGTCTCATACCTTTATACAACTGTGAAACTTGAATATGACTTTATGAGACTTTTTTTTTTTTTTTTTAACAATGAATGTACTAGACTTGATTCATCTCACAATTATGTCCTAAACCTCTTTCTTGTATTATTTGTCATTACTTTACATTGTTGTGGACTGAAAAATGATTTCTTCCGGAGCTCATTACACTTTTAAGTTTAATAATTGTCATTTTAATCCTTGCTATTTATCAGTACTTTTCTACCAAGAGAATATGCTTAAGTATGAAATGAAACAACCCATTGCGAACTACTCCTGCTTATAATCATGGGAATAGAGAGTTAAGATTGACTCATGGCTTGGAAAAAAATGCTGTCTTTTGATACAATGTTGGTTTGAAGGCCCATGAAGAGGATACCTAATCCAAGTTGACGGTGGGATGTCCCTGCTGAGGTAAGTACTAGTCTTAATATTTGTTTATGTTTGTTCAATGTTTGCTGATAATTGAATGGGAAAGAGATACTCTCGTGCCTTATAAGTGTGCTTTTAGAACTTTGAATTTCCATATTTGCTTATTGATTACTCTGGGAATTAACATTTCAAGTTTAATATATTGTAGCTTCTGGACCGTATTGATGAGCCTTTTACTAATGAGAAGAATGCAAGAGACCCGGAGGATCAGAAACATCAAGGTTGCCACCCTACCTTGAAAATTTCCTTTAGTTTGAAGTATGAGCAATACACTCAAAGATATGAGCATCCCAGAGAATGAGTGATCTAAACAAATTCTGTATGTACCATTCGTTCATTTTTCATATTCAGCTGATAGAGACAACATCACCTTATTTGACCCTTTTGATACAAACCAGCCTGAGCAAATGAATCGCTTCGAGAGGTAAGAAAAAAAAATCATTATCGTATTAGTCACCACACTTCTGAAGAAAAGTCACTTTATAGATGCTTTATTTCAGCGTCTACCTTAGTTGTGCTATTTTGTTAGGTCTTCATTCAATGACTCTGCCATCTTTACTCTCATACAGGTTTGATATTGAAGGAGATGAAGACATGAATGCGTATATCACTTCTCATGAGCACTCACAGATACACACAGCTCTTATACCTTCCCCGCCGCCAGAAATTCCTCAACCAGGTTAACTATTTAAACAATTGCCTGTTTTATATTAATCATCCATTGTTTTGGCTGACAATTTCTCCTCAACGTACTTCTAGGCCCTATGGAAACTGATGGCATGGGAGATGAACACCCAGAAGGGCCAGAACCACATAACAATCAGCAGGCTGATGAACGTGGAGATGGCAGAGTAAACAAGTATTAAGCACTTTATACTAATCTCATTACTGCATTATATTGTGAAATGACTTCTTAATTGCATATGTAACTCTATAACAGGTACACAGATGAGGTTAAGCCAGTGATAATGAAGGGGAACACGAGAAGATACAGTCCAGCTTGCTATGGATTTTGAACCTATCACCGGCTGCGCTGTTTACCAGAGCTGGCTTCAGGACGCCTCCAATAGTGTAGGAAGAAAGAAGGTTCTAATATTATGCCACCTTCTATCAGAATCTATGACTGAGCTAACAAAACTTAGCGACTCTGCAGTCATTTTGTCGTGGCTAAAAATCTCTTTGTACTCAATGTTTTTGCAGAGAGCCAAATGTATCACTAGAATGAAGATAACACAGCTCATGGCAGGAAAGTATAGCACAGAGATCTATTATCCGAAGCCTCTGCGAGACCTATATATGAGAAGCATCCAGATTCGTCCACCTCGTGATTCCCCTTCTGGCAGTCTTCAGTCCTTTGCTTTCCCAAAATGCTCGCAAGAAGATGGGAGTAACTGATATTGCATTACTCAGCAGGAAGTACTTCGGGACCCCAACCACCTGAACCCGTATCACCATTTGCAAACGGAAGAGTTGATGGTGATCCAGCGGAACTGGTAAGCCGACTCCACCCATTTCTATGCTTGTTTCATAGTCAAAACATACTCTGCGCTTGACATGCGAATTTTCAGGATATGAAGCCTGTTGAAGATCTGCAGATTGGTGTTAGGACTCGTTCAAAAACAAACATTTATCTGTGCAGTGACACACAATCTATCTGGATATGAAGCCAGATAAAGATTTCCGGAGCGGTGTAGAGTCTCGTTCGAAGCATTGAGAAGCAAACACAAATGGCCAACAACTCAGACAACTTTTGAGTTTTCTGTAATCGAGGCCAGCATGATGTTCACTCCTGGAAATTCTGGTATGCTCTTCATCCTTTTCCATAGCAGAGAGACACCACTAAAAATTCATACTTAATAACTTGTTTGTGGAATTCACAGGGGAAAACGAGAGATCCGCTCCAAGCTCTGGAGATCACTGATACAATGTAACCTACATCTCTTCCTTGAACAATTATTCCGATATTACTGTTTAGTAACTTTGGTTTGATGTCTAGCATATCCTGGCATCCTTAAAATATTTAGGCACCTAAGATGTATTCTGAAACTACAACATGGAAGCATCTAAAGTAGAGTCCCTATATCCGCTAGCTGATGGAGCAAACCGGAAGAAGGCTGGCCAGCTCTTGCACCAAACCTTAGGTAACTATAACATCCCTTTGCTTCATTGTCTTCCACAGTACAGTAAAGCGAGCAGTAAGTGAAGTAATGTTTCTCTAATTGACTGTCATATGCAGTTATAGCTACCTACGATTACCTGAAGGTTCAGCAAACAGCGGCATTTGGGGAGAAATATTGATTTCTAAAGGATCAAAGATGTGATCTCCACCAACTTTAAAACTGTCACATATATATATATTTTTTTTTTTTTTTTTTGATCGATAAAAAGAATGATGTATTAAAATTGTTTACATATACATATTAGTCATTAGATAAATAGAATAGAAAAGGGAGCCTCCTCTCTTACAGAGGGTTGGTCGAGAAGTTATCAGTTTTGTTACTCTTCACAGACTGCTGCTTTAGATGGTTGTGGGAGGCTACCTACACAGTTTCATCCTTTTCTTTTGTTTTCCTTGTTGGTGAACTGCTCTGATTCAAGAGAATCAATCTACAATGTAAACTCTATCAATGATTATCCAACTTTACATATTCATACTGTTTTGACTATCCTGAGGTTTTGAAAGTATAAGCGTAGGATTTATCAAACAAAATCCTGTAGAGGAGACTTATTTTTTTTTTTTTTTTGACGCGGGCCCCACTGCCCCTTTCCCCTTAGCCCAACTGCTGCTACTGCAGCTGCACATATAGTGCTAGACGGGAATCGATCCCGGGTCTCTCCTATAGAGGAAACTTGCATGATCATTCTTGTGCATTAACTCCTCCCACCAACTCGGTCAGGGAAAGCTACTACATTTACAGTTAAAACGGCCGACAGGGAATAGTCTATTTTGATATAATGACCAAGACACCCTTGGTTGTCTACCTTTACTTTGCAAAACGACAGTCATTTTAGGTATTTCTTAGGTGCAAACTTGGAACATACAGTACTAGCAGCAACAGCCTAGGCTACAGGGTAATCAAGTTTTATTCGTTCCCTGATCTCAGAGTGTGGGCACAGTTGTTATTGTTATTACCTATTTGCCACACTCCCCACCCCACTCTTCATAAACAACACACATTCCTAGTGTTCTTGCCAAGGGTTTCTCTGCATACACTAGTCTTCTTCTCTGTTTCTAGAGTTGGTATTTTCTCATCATTTTATTTTTCTTTTTTGATTTTCAAGAGAAGTAATCACAAAGTAAGTAGTCGATTAACTTTTTTTTTTCCTCTTAATCTTCAGTTGTGCTTTTCCTGAAGTTTACTTTACAAGGTTGCTGTGACTACTAAGGTATGTGTCTGTATCATTTAATAATCTAATGTTTCTGATACAACATTTTTTCTGATCTTGTTTTGTTTTTTGTGGTCGATTTCAATGTTGCTGAAATTCTTTATACGAATTCATAGTATTAAATTTCATCTGCTACGACTAGGTAGGTGTGTTGGTGGTTATAGAAGAAGAAGAAAACAGGAGATTTTTGGTTTAATTTGCTTATTTGTCTCTCTTTGTTCTTCTTCTTCTAACTTCATGCAGAGTTGATGGTGGTGATATAAGAGTTTACATCTCTTGATTTTTGAATTATACCAGTAATTTGTTCAAGTTATGTGGATCTTACATTTTAGTTTATGCCTTTAGTTCCAAACTTTTTCTCTAACCCCAATTTTTTTGATGAATATGATAATCCATGTATTGTGGTGTAGAGATTAAGCAGCTTAAACTGTCCTTTTAATCCTACTAGCTGAACCAAGTCATTGTGTTACACCACCATAGCACAATGTTGGAGGAGAACAGTTCATTTGGGCCTCAAACTTGAAGTAAGGTCTGCATTTAGAACCTAGACACTAGACTAGAATAATAGGACTCTAATATCAGAATGTTTCTCAACAGAGCTACCTGCACTGCCTTTGAGGCTTTGAGCAGTATTCCTCCATTTCAGTGCTAAGCAAAATAAGTCAATAATAGGAGTATATGTGTGCGTCGCTAAGCCAGCCTTCTTATAACCATGTGTGCTGGAGAATCAACATGTGACAGCTTCTTTAGCCAATGCCTTTTCCATCCACTTTAAATGACATGAAGTTGGAGGCTAATAATCGCAATTGCTTCCCAAAAACTACTCGTCATAGATCTTTTACCACCCGTTCATGTATTTCTGTCAACTAATAGTCAGAACTTTGAGTATGTTTTATTACCCAATGCGTTCCGGAATAATACTTGCGAATAATTTATGTTAGATTCATTCTGAATAAGTGAAATTATGCTGTCTAGTTTAATACTCTTTAGAATAGTTGATACTAGATTCAGAAGTACTAGTGGCATGCATCTCAGAACTTACAATGAGTTTCAAATTTCTTAGATGTAACTTGATCTATAGCTTTGTAGCATTCTAATTTTCCTTTGGGAATAATGTATGTAACACTGTAGTTCCTCAGGTCTTGCTTAAGAGACATTTTTGGCGACTGACTTCATTGCTGCATTGTAGTCTAACATGATTTTGTGTTGCAGGAAAATAATGGCCAACCGAAAAGTCATTTATGATGCCCTATTTGACACCAAGAGGGAGGTCGAAGCAAATTATAGAACTGAAGATGTAACATTGTTACTGATGAACCTTAGGGATGCTGCAACAGCATTCGAATCATTGTTGACACTCCGGCCTCATTGACTACTGTGGAGAAGTACTTGCAGAAGAACCTTGGACCCAAAATTCCACATGCTGCACGTGCGACACTATGCATTCACCTGAACTCGGTAGGGTCTTAATTCATTGTTCTTCATCCTCCATCCTCCATCCGCGTTCATTTTTCTGTGGGTCTTAACTTTTATCCGTCTTCTTTTTCTTTTCAGGTGTTTATTCAGTACACTGATGAACTCAAGAAAGCTGGTTTTGAGGAATAGAAGTTTATCTGCCAGTCCCTTTTCTCTCTTCTCTTGTCCTCCTCTCCCTGTAGTGTTCTTTCTCCATGTGTTCTCTAGAGATAAACTGAAGGAGGCTGGAACATGTTTTTTTTTTCTGCAGTTTGCATTGTCGTACTTTTATCCACTTCATGGAACATGTTTTTTTTTTCTTCTTTCCGTTCTCTTGAGTTTCCGAACTTCTTATATATGGTAGGCAGTGCTCAAACATGTTTTGTTCAGTTGACATTGGTGGTTGGATCATTTTAACGAAAGAGGTAGTTATGTTTAAATCTGGGGCCATTTGGCTTTGTCATGGTTTAGAAAGCAAATTTTTATTCTGTGCTTTAGTATGATCAGAGTTTGCTGTAGAATGAAAGCTGCGCTCATTCTTTGGGCTTTGTCTTTGCCGAAAGACAGTAGTCTCCAAATGAATCAGCTTCCTGAAGCTCAGTTCTTTTAGCATTCTGAACTGGGAATCTATATGCATCATACCAAGGAAGAATTGCACTCTTCTGCAACACTAAATTTAAACTCCCTAAGCAATGTGTATGCACCACAAAAAGTTCTTACACCAAATAGATAAACATCTGAAGTCATAATATTCAGAAAATATAAAGGACATAATAATGGTAATTCCCACAATAAATAAAAGATTTTCACGTCTGAGCAATGTGATTAGTCCAGCAAGCGCAGGAGAGTAAACAAGTGCTCAGAATTTGTGAGTCAACCCTTTGCCATATGCAATTTGTTTTTATTTGGCAAGCACCAACAACATTTGCGGGGCTGCCAAGCCATTGTTGCTATATCCGAGTCCGAGTCACCCATAACCGTATCAAAATCCAATATGCCCTAAACTCTTCAAAATCCAATGTTGTTTCGATTGTGGTGATAGTCGGGGTGTGAATCTTAAACAGCTTGTTAAACTAAAAAGAGAGATGGGTTAGTAGATCAGTAGAGATATTTTGTTGACTAATCCGATGGGTGATGGAAGTAGTTCAAATGATATTGATGAAGGTCTTCATTGTCGTTTATTGTTTGGGGCTGAAATTGGTATGAATTTTGACATCTTCTTTGACTTGTTTTTCATTATTTAGAGTTCTAGAGTTTTGCTAGTGCTTACATGTTATTGAATTTTATTATCAGGAAAATGTAGTTTTTTAAGCAACCATGGGTTTGCATTTCACTGATTTGTTTTATTAGGGTTTTTTTTTTAGCAATGCAGATCTATGAAATAGTTGTTGATCTTCGTTTTTGTGCTTGATTTCAGAAGATAAAACGGCTATGGATATTACACAGTCTTGTTGGTGCTCGATTGCCAGATGCAAATGTATGAACAGCTGCACAAGGAAACTTGAAGCAGTTTCAAGAGCAGATTCTACCTGGTTTTCTGTTTTTTTTGACAAGTGAATTTGCAAATGAGCAGAAACCTCTTGAGTCGAGAAGGTTAGCCGGTATTATCCTTAAGAGTTCATTAGATGCTAAAGTGTCTGGTAGGAAGGAACAAATGGTTCAGCAGTGGGTGGCAATTGATGGTGGTGTTAAAGGACAGATTAAAGAAATGTTATTGGGGACTCTCGGTTCTGGTGTGGCTGAAGCAAGGCATACTGCTTCTCAAGTTATTGCAAAGATTGCTTCACAAGTAGTGGCCGAACCTTACTGCTTCACGGTTGTCTAATACAGCACAGCAAGAAAGCCTGCCACATTGTTAAAGCAGGCAACACTGGAGACTCTTGGTTATGTTTGTGAGGAAATATCTCATCAAGATCTTGCTCAAGGCTATTGTTCAGGGTATGACACTTGGTAATCACGGTGTTGAAGTTTCCCTTGCTGATACGAGAGCCTTGTAGAGTTTGCACATGCTAACTTTGAGAACAAAATGGAGCGGGATTACATTATGAAGGTTATTTGCAAAACTGCCTTGGCTGCAGAAGAAGATAATCTTACAAGCTGCATTTCAATGTCTTGTTTCCATTTTGTCTACTTACTACGAAGTGCTGGAACTTACTTTAAGGGTAGTGAAGGAGGATGCAGCGGATATTCTTATTTGCTCAAGTCGAGATATCTAGCCGAACCGAGTGATGTCCTCATCCGATATCCCACCACCCAACAGCGCTACTGCAGGTCTTTTAGTCTTTTAGGTATTTCTGTACTGGTGATTAGAGGCTTAATGTTGTCTCTTTTAATCTTTTAATCAATTTGCCGTATATGTGGCTGTGTCCATACGCACACGGGACCCCAAGAAGTATTGGCGCAACCCAGCTTTAGCCCTATAATTGTTAGTCATTAAAATGTATTGTAGGTGCGGTATGTATATGCCTTGTTATGTTTATGTATCAATTCCAATGGCAGAAGGTAGATCAGATCTTTTCTTGTATACAAGTGAAGTTTATTTTGTTAACAGTGGCCATTAAGATCTGAAAGTTTATTTGAAGGCCCATTTTTATTGAATGTTGGGCTCGGTTTATGCATCGACTTTTGTTTGTGATCGAGTCTCACTTACCAACATGACATACAATATTTATGCTCCTGGTCACAATCCTAATTTTGGGATTCATCTGGGACTTGTAATGGTTTGTGTTAACAATGCAATGTTTTCAGGTACGTCCAGTGCCTCAAAGGGGGCTGTATAGATCCCATTATGAACTGCTGCTCTGAGAACATGAATCCTGTTTCTCATGTGTGTGTGGAGAGCGTTGCACATTTTACACCTAAATTTCCAAGAATAGGTTACAGACGATATGAATATCAGTGCGGAGACTTTTCCTGTAATGTTGAACAATGTCGTAAATGACCTGCCCTTCAATTTTACTCTTACATCATGTTTGTTTCAAGGAATTGGATTAAAGAATCCAATTTCTAGGGAATGACCCAATTCCTCAAACGAACAAATTCAAATGAACTTTTTGTAATTAAGATTTTTGATTCCTAGGAATCCAATTCCTCCAAAATAGTATAATTCCATTGCTTGGTCCAGAAAGTGCAATGGAATTGGATTTCGAGGTAAAAACAAAGATAATTGAATTACCTCAACCAAACATGAATTTTTAGGATTTGAATTGCATTTCTTGGAATCCAATTCCAGGAATTGGATTACCCCATAATTGAATTCTTGGGTTTCCAATTCTCCCAACCGAACGGGCTGTTATGTTTTTATCAGCAGTAATACATTTTTCCATTTCATCATAATTCATCTGAGCCGTTCATCACATTGATTCTTCTTTCATGTTGGTTGTACTGTAGTTAGTGGGCTCCACGAGAATTTACTATTGAATATCAAACTTGCTGTAGTTGTTTCCATCCTGATGCAAAATCATTCCACCCATTGAATATCGAACTTAACTGTTTGTGGGCTCCACGAGACCATAGACATTTTCTGTTACAGATATTCTTTGATGATTCTCTCCCTGTTCTGTTTCGGCGCGGTTGCATTAACTAGCAATATTTAATGTCAGGGATTTTACACACTTGTACGGAGCTGCTACAACGACCGACAACATCTCAGCCATAATGACCTAAGAGCCCTTGGAGGGGTTCATTTATTAGCAAACTCCAAACGAAACAAATAAATGTACCATTTTCGCGAAATTTCTCGTTCATCAACGGCTGTTTTATATTTGTGGTATATTTATATCGAAAGTGATACATACACCCAAGGATATGCACCGAGTGTGCACGGTGTGAGAGGATGGTGGGCTCACTGACGCCCCATCCTATCCCAATGCAGAGAAGCAATATTTGAGATCGCCGTATCCTCTCGGTGCATATACTTGATTAATGCGTATCAAAGCCCTATTTTTGGGCTCCCGGTATCCTTTCACGAAAACCTTATTTTACGTGGTACTTAAAAAAATAAAATAGGGTCATTTGGAAGTAAATTCCAAAACCCCTTAGCCACATATTTCAAAAAAAGCATAAATTATCCTTGTTTAATTTACCTGGCGAGATTGGGTGTACCCGGATTAATTGGGGTATACCTAACGAGACAAAATCCATATCTTTTTGAAGTAAAAGAGGACACCCCTTGACCATGAATTTTCAAAATGCCTAACATACCCTTGTTTAATTAACACCAATAATGTGTTTAGGTTAATTAATTTAGTTAGTTAATTAGTTGAATTAAAATTCTCAAATTAGGTATTTTTTGGATTGAACTCATGGATTATGTGTTATGATTTTTGGGGAAGTTTTTTTTTTTTGAATTTTTTTTTATAAAATGAAACCATACTAGCCAAACACTTCTACGAAGGGATTGCAAAGCTGCTGAGTGATTTTATACTCAAAATTATATAAGGAAATAAGGAATCAACATTTTCAATTCTGAAATTATGAAAAGTCGGCAAGGTCGACAAAATAATCAAGATTGTTAATAGGAGGACTGGTTTTGCTTGGGGGTGTACCAAAATGCTAATAAGACAAAACATTATTTGCCTTGGGGTTGGTACACCCCCAAGCAAATTGGTACCCCCATTAGCAGCCTTGAAAATAATACCGTGCCGACTATACGTCTTTTGACACACAGATAAAGGTGTTTAGAAATGCATGATTAGTCGGCAAGGTATTAATTTCATAACATGCCGACTAAAATATAGTTGGCAAGGTATATGGATGGATACCGTGACGACCACATGAATCGCTAATTTCGAGAGATGAAAAATTGTCACTGGTATTCAACCTTATACCTGAGAATATTTTAGTCAGCAAGGTCGACAAAAAATACCTGTCGACTTTTGATTCATTTTGATTCTTCGTTTTTTCTTTCTCTTTTTGATTTCATCATGTATAGTTAGAGTTTTTAAGAAAGATTTAAAAAAAAAATTGAATATATTTTAACTGGCATTTTTAGGGGCGACCCCGAAAGAATTATGGGCGACACAAAATGATAAAATAGGTTGAAAATACTTATATGTCCCTTCATAATCGGTAGTTTAGAAAAAAAAATTATCTACCGATTGTGACTATGTTCTTTTCTTCCTAACTTTGGTTTTTGAAAAATTAAATTTGAGGCTATGACCATAATCGGGGAGGCAATCAACATTATGAAACTACGATTGTGCACCCAGAGGGCAATAAACATCATGAAACTAAAGATTGTGGAAATAGAGAAATCTAAAATTCCTATTGGTTTTTGAAAATTTCGAATTTGGGGCTACGACCATAATCGGAGGCAATAAACATCATGAAACTACCGACAGTGCAATCGGTAGGCAATAAACATCATGAAACTACCGATTGTGGAAATAGAGAAATCTAAAATTCTATTGGTTTTTGAAAATTTCGAATTTGGGGCTACGACCATAATCGGGGGCAATAAACATCATGAAACTACGGATTGTGCAATCTGGTAGGCAATAAACATCATGAAACTACCGATTGTGGAAATAGAGAAATCTAAAATTCCTATTGGTTTTTGAAAATTTCAATTTGGGGCTACGACCATAATCTGGGAGGCAATAAACATCATGAAAATACCGATTGTGCAATCGATAGGCAATAAACATCATGAAACTACCGATTGTGGAAATAGAGAAATCTAAAATTCCTATTGGTTTTTGAAAATTTCGAATTTGGGGCTACGACCATAATCGGGAGGTAATAAACATCATGAAACTACCGATTGTGGAAATAGAGAAATCTAAAATTCCTATTGGTTTTTGAAAATTTCGAATTTGGGGCTACGACCATAATCGGGAGGCAATAAACATCATGAAACTACCGATTGTGCAATCGGTAGGCAATAAACATCATGAAACTACCGATTGTGGAAATAGAGAAATCTAAAATTCCTATTGGTTTTTGAAAATTTCTAATTTGGGGCTACGACCATAATCGGGAGGCAATAAACATCATGAAAATACCGATTGTGCAATCGATAGGCAATAAACATCATGAAACTACCGATTGTGGAAATAGAGAAATCTAAAATTCCTATTGGTTTTTGAAAATTTCGAATTTGGGGCTACGACCATAATCGGGAGGTAATAAACATCATGAAACTACCGATTGTGGAAATAGAGAAATCTAAAATTCCTATTGGTTTTTGAAAATTTCGAATTTGGGGCTAGGACCATAATCGAGAGGCAATAAACATCATGAAACTACCGATTGTGCAATCGGTAGGCAATAAACATCATGAAACTACCGATTGTGGAAATAGAGAAATCTAAAATTCCTATTGGTTTTTGAAAATTTCGAATTTGGGGCTACTGACCATAATCGGAGGCAATAAACATCATGAAACTACCGATTGTGCAATCGGTAGGCAATAAACATCATGAAACTACCGATTGTGGAAATAGAGAAATCTAAAATTCCTATTGGTTTTTGAAAATTTCGAATTTGGGGCTACGACCATAATCGGGAGGCAATAAACATTATGAAAATACCAATTGTGCAATCGGTAGGCAATAAACATCATGAAACTACCGATTGTGGAAATAGAGAAATCTAAAATTCCTATTGGTTTTTGAAAATTTAATTTGGGGCTACGACCATAATCGGAGGCAATAAACATCATGAAAATACCGATTGTGCAATCGATAGGCAATAAACATCATGAAACTACCGATTGTGGAAATAGAGAAATCTAAAATTCCTATTGGTTTTTGAAAATTTCGAATTTGGGGCTACGACCATTACACCTGGAGGTAATAAACATCATGAAACTACCGATTGTGGAAATAGAGAAATCTAAAATTCTATTGGTTTTTGAAAATTTCGAATTTGGGGCTACGACCATAATCGAGAGGCAATAAACATCATGAAACTACCGACATTGTGCAATCGGTAGGCAATAAACATCATGAAACTACCGATTGTGGAAATAGAGAAATCTAAATTTCCTATTGGTTTTTGAAAATTTCGAATTTGGGGCTACGACCATTACACCTGAGGCAATAAACATCATGAAACTACCGATTGTGCAATCGGTAGGCAATAAACATCATGAAAACTACCGATTGTGGAAATAGAGAAATCTAAAATTCCTATTGGTTTTTGAAAATTTCAATTTGGGGCTACGACCATTAATCTGGAGGCAATAAACATTATGAAAATACAGGATCAGTAATCGGTAGGCAATAAACATCATGAAACTACCGATTTGTGGAAATAGAGAAATCTAAAAATTCCTATTGGTTTTTTGAAAATTTCGAATTTGGGGCTAAACATCAATTAAAACACCTGGAGGTAATAAACATCATGAAACTACCGATTGTGAAATAGAGAAATCTAAAATTCCTATTGGTTTTTGAAAATTTCCAATTTGGGGCTATTACCATAATCTGGAGGCAATAAACATTATAAAACTATCGATTGTACAACTCCAGAGGCAATAAACATCATAAAACTACCGATTGTGGAAATAGAGAAATCTAAAATTCCTATTAGTTTTTGAAAATTTCAATTTGGGGCTATTACCATAATCTGGAGGCAATAAACATTATGAAACTACCGATTGTACTTTCAGAAAGCAATAAACATCATGAAACTACCGATTGTGGAAATTCTCAATCATATGAAAATAGAATCTCCTCTATATAACAAATTTCTCCCGATTGTAGACTTAACTACCGATTATGGAGGGCATATTTGCCATTTCAAAAATTTGAGATAAGGGGTGGCTTTGTTTTAGGTTTGGGTGATTTTTTTTGTCATTTTGTGTCGTCCCTAATTCTTTTGGGGTCGCCCCTAAAAATGCCAGGATATTTTAGTCGACATGGTTATTTTATTTTATTAATAGTACAAGCAACTTGGTCTTTTAACACCTTTTAGACACCCCTTAGCACACTAGTTTGGATGGTAACAATATGGATATACTCTAATTATTAATGTGGGTTTACCCCCAATCTTGTCGGGTAAATTTTGGGTTCAATAGAAAACAGAATTTTCCGGACATCATCCGTGCCGCTCGTCACCGTAGTTTGGGGGCTCCACGAGAAAATCCATCTGATTAACAATTGATCTTTCAATATCAAAGTTAGCTGTTTCCATCCTGATGCAAATTTATTGATTCGCAACATTAAATTCCATGGTTGGTACCAACGCCTAGTGCTGAGTTTAACACGCGTCAACCTAATATAGGTAGGCCACATACACCATCAAGAGAAACAGAGATTATCTCTCTGACATTTTCTGTTACTGAGATTCTTTTCGAAGCACGCATTTTGTTTGTGATGATTATATCTTGGCGATGCATTAACTCCCACGCGCATGTTAGCAATATTTACAGACTGGGATTTGCGGCTACTGGCTAACGTGCACAGTTGTACCTCCTACTTCAAACCCCGACAATATCTCAGTCGTAATGACCTAAGAGCCCTTTCTTGTCACTTTTTCTTTTCTAAAGCGAGGAAGTTATTTCAAGGTAGTTTATGAGGGTTAACATCGTAATACAACATCCTTAGCCTATATAGGGTCATCATTGTACCTGTCACATGAATACAGCATCACTCTAATTACGGATTTGCCACAGACTCTTTTGTTTTATCTCTTTGTCTTGTTTAATTCCATGGATTGAGAACCTAGTTAGCAATTCAGGGTACGGGTAGTAATTCGGGACGGCATACGTGCGGGAACTATACGGATTCAGATAGGTCGGATACGGTCAAGAATCCGGTCAACGGTTCGTTGTTCTGGACAAGTAGTTTCGGAACAGATACGTAAGTGCATATTCGTTTTATAAATGTGAGTTCGAGACTTAAAATTCGGTTTTACATATATGATAAATTGATAAGTATTATGACCTTATTACGAGACTAATTTTATTTGTATATGATTTAAAGATGGAAAAAATATTTTAGCGTGAGTATCTAATAAGAAGTAAACAATTTAATCGCATAAATGTATTACAAAGCGAGTTTATAGACTTTTAAACAAAAATCAACACATAAAACACCTGTTAAACAACTACCAATAGAAAATTTTAATCAATAATTGTATTTAAATATAAAGTATATACAAAATCAAAGAAAAACCAATCAACGAACTCGGGTCGAGAGTTACCTACGGAGAGCGAGGTTGGGCGACCTGGTTCTAAGATCATTCGAGATTCGGTCAGTTCTGACACGTTCGCAATCATTCGTGAGGTCCATATAATCCTGGAACTAGGTTCGGAGTTCAAATAGTTCGGAAGTATCATTCGGATTCGGTCAGTTCGGATACGTTCGCGAATCATTCGAGAATGATTCGGAAAATTACTAACTAGGATTGAGAATTTCCCAACAACTCACTGTATGTATCAGGCAGGGTTAATGTATCCTCATTTGATTGGGGGCCAGCCTTTTTAATTGGGGGCCATGACTTTTTATTTGCACCCCAAAATTTTGAGGGGCGTATTAATCCGATATTGAAAAGACTGTTTTACCCTTACCTAAAACTAAACATTAAAAATAAGTTAACCTTAATTAAAAACCTTAATTAGGCTTCTCTTCTTCATCTTCCTCTCCTCCCCTGTTCTCTTCTCCACCACCACCATTAACGACTATTTTGAAGAATTTTTTTTTCTTCAACCGATTCATCGCATAATCGTCGCCAAAAATCAAAACCCAAGAAAGCTATGTTTCCAATTAGAAGATATGTGAACTTAAACCCACCTCAGATTCGTTAGTATCGAAATTTCAAAGGTAAGAGTCGTTAGCATCGAAATGAAAACCCCTAACGACTTTTTATTTGCATGCGGATTCTATGAAAAATCGTTAGTCTATTAGGATGAAGATGACGACCCTAATTCTGCTACTTCAACATTTTTTGCCCTAGAATAGAGTCGTTACCGTATTAGGTTGAAAATGACGACCTTGTTTTGACGACCCTTTGTTATTGGTTAACGACTCTAGGTTAACATTATAAATGGTTGGTTAGGGTCAAGTCGCCGATATCGTAATATCCCTATGACGACTCAAACACACAAAACTTGCCTTTTTATACACGAGTTTGGATTCGAGAGTCGTTTAGGTATTAAACGAATCAACTAACGACTCTGGGTGAACATTATAAACAATCGTCATGGTTTAACACACCACCTTGACGATTTTTCATCACCATTAAAAGTTATGTGTTAGAGTCGCCGCCATGTGTGTCAACAAAGGTGACGACTCTTTAGGGTCGTTGGCGTATACAACACCCGACTATAACGACCTCACTCGAGTAGTTCCATAGTAACCATCAATCGACCCCTTGGGAGCACCATTCGTGACAATTTCAAGAGTATATGAGGTTTTCCGATTGTTTTGAGGTGCGGGTTCACTTGAATCACTCATTTCTAAAAACCCTAGTTTTTCCTCTCAAAACTACTCTTCTTCTTCTCAAAAAAAAACCCAAAACTAAAATTTCCCAAATTTTAATCCCAAAACCTGATTTTTATCTAAACAAAATTATCCCACTAATCAACTTAATTAAATCTTAAAACTAATCACCTCAGGGGCATTTTAGCCATTTAGAAACTATTTTTATAAGGGGTGACCCAAATTAGATTGGGTGACCTTTTTGTCCTCTAGTGCTTGGCCCCCAATTAAAATGTATGGCCCCCAATCAAATTAGGTTAATGTATTCTTGGTAGGGACGGGGTTCACTTACTAGAGACAACTTTAGTACTTATCTGAATCACTACCATTTCAAATTACAATGTTACGATATTTATTCATCATTTTTAAGAGGACAAAGTACTCAAATGTACAATCCTGTCATATATTTTTTTTTTCTCCATTTGACACACCAAATGTGATTGGGATTGTGGATTCCCAAAAATGATTTTTTCCTCCATTCGACACACCAATATGATTGGGATTGCGAATTCCCTAAAATGAGTATAAATTATCATTTTTTTTTTTTTTTTTTTTTTTGAAGGAAAGAGGTAACCTCTCGTTTCATTGATAAGATAAAAATGAATACAACAATCTCATATACATCAAAAGTGAAATACATGATAAAATACAATTGCCTTGTACATTGTAATTCACCAACATATATATTAAGAACATGAATTTCAAAGAGAAATCAGATGATTTTTGAGGATGACCATTGAATTAAGATTCGGCCATTTGGAGGATTTAAGAAAACTGCTCTTTTCACTATTTTCTTTATTAAGATAGAATTGTCCCAAAAGGGAGTAATACGCACACAACATCATTACGATTGCTTCCTAGCCATTGATCTTCATAAAAATGGAGAATCACTTTCTCTCGCCAAGATGAATCGCCCCTATTGATATATATGAAATGATTGTACCAATCGATTGAAACACCTTCAAGGTTATGAGAAATCGCTTTACAAATATCTAACAAGAATATATAAGCCATTGTGAGAAGAAAGCCCAGAGAAAATAAATAAACTAAGTTAATAGAAAACCCTAAATATCGCTTGAATCGATGTTTTATTTAATACTAATAATATATACAGATAATACTTTGGCACCAAATCGGAAGAAGATCTCAAAAATTGGATCAAATCCAACGATTTGGATCACAATGAAAATATTTAGGGAAGATTTGGAAATCGGGAATTGGAAAAAACCTGCTCTTAAGTGAAGGAGGAGAGGAAGAGAGAGGATTTTTTTTTTTTCATTTAAAATTCTACTATACCTTGTTTTTTTTTTTTTTTTTTTTTTTTTTTGAAGGAAAACGTAATCCTGAGTCTCAATTTCATTGATATAATAAAAAACTATGCATCATATTTGGATACATCATAATATACATGTTCAGTATCACGATAACACCATGCTATCAAGTACGCGAATTTCAAAGAGAGAAATCATGATATCTGAGGGATGGTCATTACATTAAGATTAACGCAATCTCAGGGCCGGGCCAATAGGGGAAGCAGGGAAAGCCCCACTTCGGGGCAACAAGGCTGAGGCAACAAATTAATTGTTCAATTTAGGTTTTTGTTAAAAATAAAAATATTTTAGGTTTATTCATAATTATGTTGTATACCGGACAAAGTATTGAATAGTCGGTGCTAAATGGAAGTGTTCCACCCATTCCATCGATAATCATTAATGGAGGGATTACAAAAGAGGAAAAAAATGATCGAGCTTTTAGGATTTAGGATTGAAGTTGAAAGGTTTTTCTATTCTCATGTTCAATCTCGCATTCTTCTTTGTATGCTTGTATATGTTTATTCTCTAGATAGTTCGCTCTTTGTTATTGTTCGATCATTTTAGAAAAAATGATCATTGATGTAATTATGGGGCAACAAAAAACCGTACGCTCAGGGCAAAAACAACTCAGGACCGGCCCTGGCAATCTGATTCGAAGTACTTGTATTATTCATTGTCTTCCTCAGTAAGACAAAAATATCCCAAAAATTAATTACATGCATTAATTATCATCATCACTATATTTTAATAGGAATGAATCTCCGTAGAAACATAGGATCACACTGCATAATAGGAAGTTCCTCGATTAACATAGTTGAAAAGATTACTCTAGTTATTGATTAAGGTTTGTTCGATAAATTCTTTTTTTTCCAGTAGTTTTATTTTATGGTGGGTTTGTTTGCAGAAATCACTATTTCCAGGAATTTATAATCCCATGAGATTACAAATTCTGGGAATCATGTAAATTCCTTGTGTGTTTGGTAACTCAATATAAATTCCTAAGATTTATAGAGTTTTCTTGTATTAAAGTCTTTGTACCGTTTGGCATTACACTCAAATTATAAAATTGCATATATATGGGATATAGAGTTAAAAAAAAAGTGGGTCCATAAATCCCTTGATAAGTTTCCCAGCAAATCTTAGGGGGAGGGGTCGGACTCCATATGGGGGATTTGCTAGAAAACTAAATCCCGTAGGAAACGTGATTCCAAGGATTCGGGCAACCAAACATACAGAGGGAAACGTAATTCTACCAAATCCCCTGGACTCATGAATTCCACCTTTAAAATTCTACATCCAAACCCACCATTAGTGTTAATTAAGGTTTGTAGAATCCGTAAAGACCACTCTTTGGATATGACCAACTAATAAAATAGAGACAACATCCATGAGGTTTTGTGGTCTAATCTTTTCTGCAACAACGTGAACTATTTGGCGGGAAAGAAATGATCGAGTTTATACTGAAATCCCTTTTCCACATTCAAGATCCAACGCAAAAAGGAGTTGCCTAAAACCTTAGTTCCAGATAGCGTTCAACGATTTGCTTGAACATAATCTGGAACAAACTCCACGATGCCAAATGGTTTAATGTTGGAGAATTTATTTTATTTTCAAACCATTTGGCGTTTTCATTTCGACCGTTAAATTCTCTTTAAATTTCAAAATTTAATGGTCTAATGTTTGATGTGGTTTGGCGTTATCTTGATTGCACTTTGAATCAATGTAAAACTTGGTCATTGATACAAACTGACGTGTCGAGCCTTGAATTTTGAACAACCATAAGAATAAGCCTAATTGCTCCTTGTGATTGCTTTCGGTTTTAGTTTAAAAAACTAGTGACAAAACTCCTAGGTGAACAAACTAGTGATAAGAAAAAACCGGTCATATTATTTCTACCAAATAAAAACCGTTTCAAATAAAAGTGGCACAAAAAACCCCAAGCCAAATAATACTGAGCAAATTTAGTTTTTTGTTACTTAAAAAAACCCAAACATACCCTTTTTAGCTTTTCTTCTTCTTCTTCTTCTCATCTCCTTTATTTTCTTCTTTTCTTGCGTCTCCTTCTCCCTACCACCATCACCACCGTGACAATACAATACTCCGTTGGTATCACCCGAAATTAGATCGAGACAGAGATGAAGAAGCGAGAGAAGAACGACGCCCGATTCAAGAGATGAAGAATTCGAGACGTTTTCTCTCAATCATTAGTTCATTCATTTCCTAAAATCAGAAAGAAGAAGTAACAATCGCCGATGTTTTATCACCTCGGGGTTGAGAGTAAATCTCAAGTTCCGCTCGATCGAGAAATAGATCGAGAATTGGGAGATGAGAAAAGGCTAAGATAGATGATGGACTTGAAACAGATTCAAGATGGGTTGAATCTGAGATTGCAAAGAAATTGGATCCGCATCTCGTCTCGCTGTTGATTCGTAAATTGAAACTCATAGTTGAGTTAGATTGATGTGAAGATGGGAATTAGGTTGCCGGGTGAAATTGAGGTTCGACGAAGGGTTAGTGGAAATCACGATGGAGATGAATTAGTCTCAGAGATTCGAGGTGTGGTATGTGCTTGAAGAGTTAGATCGAGAAACAGTGAAGGAACTTGAGATGGTGTTGATGTCACAGAGATGAGAAAAGTTGAATTTGTAGTTGGTATCGTATATGGGAGATGAAATGATTTTGTGATGGGTTTGTAAATGAACTGACAGAGATGAGAAGCAGAGAAGAAATTGTGGGTTTTGCTTTCGCTCTGTGAGATTGAATTAATGAGATCAATTCATGGGGAAGGATTAAGAGATAGAGCTGTCAAGTAGAATTGGAAAAAGATTCAAACAAGAAATCGGGAGAGATGGGTTAGTTACGTAACTCCTGCTTAGATGATTATGAAGAGTGTTCGCCATAGATCGAGATGAATAACCTGGTTTTCATTCAGGTGGAAGAGGAAATGATGAAGAACAAGATGTTGGTGTTGTTGATTGGGTTGCTCTCAAATTTGGTCTAAGGTGTTGATGTTATATTAGTGATGAAATTGAATATGGACAGAATTGATATGGGTTTTGTGCTGCTACTGAGATGAGAAAACAGAGAAGAAATGTGAGCAAATTAATTGGTACCTCAAATGAAGCCGTGAAACGAGAGAGATATCGAATCGACAAGAGTCGCAGAATAAATGTTGAAACGAATTGAATGACTTAGATGTATGCTAGGTTGTATTTAGATGGATTGAATCAAGTTGGTAGTAATGAATGAACTTAAATGAGAGATAGCATCGAGAAGAGTCAATTGATGTTGTCGCTTGTTGGCTTGAGAGTATCTTTACGATTGCAATTTAATCAGAAAGTTAGATGGTGAAGAAACCACTATTTTATGATGAAACCAATGTGGTTTCGTCGTACTTATGATGAAACCAAACCGGTTTCATCCTATTTTAGCTACTTTAGATGATGGTAGTGGTGGTACCGGTGCCATTGGTTGTCGAAGATGGAGGTGGTATGTAGGTCGGTGCTGGTGGTAAAGAAGTGACATATTTCGGCCGACGACATGGGTGATGACGTTCTATTTGGTGGTGGGCTGAAACGGCCGGTCAGTCGATGATGGGCTATGCGTGGAAGGTGTGGCGATGCTGAATGTGTTGGCGGCATCGGTGGTGGTTACAATGGCGCTGGCGGTCTTTGGTGGTTAGTGATGACGGGGACCGGTTGTGGTGCTGGTGGTGGTGTTGGATGATAGAGGTGGTCAGGCAGGTGGTGCAATCGACGTTCTCATGCATGGGATCGTGGTGATGGTGGCTACTGTTATTGGTGGTGGTAGTTGGTCACAATTGGTGGCATGCAGGTTATCGGGTGAAATGACAATATGTGGAAAAATGATGAAAGTCATGAAACCAATTTCGGTTTCATCTATCTTTGGTGAAACCAATTTTGGTTCCATCATTTTTTCAGTTTGGTTTCATCGTTTTTGACGAGAAAGTTTGGTTCCATCATTTTTTCAGTCTGGTTTCATCATTTTTTCTTATTTCAGTTTGGTTGCATCATTTTTTCTCATTTGTTAAACATTGATCAATCAAGTTGATTGTTGTGGTGGTGGCGGCTGGTTGGTGGTGGTGGTAGGTGATAATGATGGTGTTGCTCTATGATCTATGGTGGTTGTCATCAACGGTGGTCTGTGGTTGTGGTCGGTGGCTGCGGTGACCCGCGGCGGTGATGGTGGTGGTGACTGTTGGTGACTGCGGCGGTTGGCAGTGGTGGTGATGGTGGTGGTTGGCGGCGGCGGTGGCGTTGCGGCGGCGGAACAGTGGTGGTTTTGCTGGTGGTGTTATTTTGTGGTGGTGATAATATATAGAAATTAATGGTGGGGTTGATTTTTATTTTTGTTGGGGTGATTTCAAATTAAAGGTGGGGTTGTTTTTATTTTTGTTGGGGTGATTTAAACTAGAAGGCTAATATAGACAATTTATGTTAAATGGGGTTTTTGTGAACAATTTGTTTTGTTGGAGTTTTTGTATATGGATAGTGATACGTTTGGGGTTATAACTCGCGGACCGTTTAATTTAACACAAAATTGGCTAAAAAGACCAAAATCAACAATTCATGGGTGAAAAAGACATGTAAAATTTGATACCGTTTAAATGGACGAAACTGTAAAAATAGCCAAGATATAAACAGTTTCATCCTGCCCATTTTCACATACTTTTTCTTATTTTTAATTTACATCAGATTGCATCCAGTTTCATCCTCACTATTTTTTAAGTTTAGACCTAGATGAATTCAGTTTCATTCTTGCCATCTTTTTGGTGTCCATTTCACCCATACTAATTTTTACTCGTCCATTTGAACCATGTTTTAAGAATACTTAGACAATTAACCCAATTTCCGTTAATTTAATTTGCCGTCTATCCCTCTAAAAAAAAGGTTGCCAAAAGAACCGTCTAAAAAAAAGGTTGCCAAAAGAAAAAAGAATGATTTATTGGCAAAAAGGAGTTCGACTTTGCCTGGGACTAAGTCTTATGGGCTAGATTGGAGGTGCTAGATTAGCACTTAAGTGCTGCAATTCAAAAAAAAGTGTGGCAAAAAAGTTAACACTAATTCTCTCTCCTACCAGTTGCTAGCATGTGAACTAGCATGCTAGATAGTTACGTTGAATGATTTAGCGCTTGAAAAACTACCTTTTCATGCGAATGGTTCAGCTCGAGAGATTTATTTTTGATCTCGACTACTGAGATTTAAAAGCGCTGAACCATTCAGCTCGAGTCGAATGGTTTAGCGTCAACATGATGGACTCGCTAATCTAGCCGCTAGATTAGCACTCCCATAAGACTTAGGAGGTAGTCCTGACTGCTAATCTAGGTGCTAGACTAGCACCCCATAAGACTTAGTAAGGGCCACGCAAATCTTTGCTGTTGTCCTACTCCCATGAACACTCCATTTGTTTCATTTTAATAAGGATCGGTATTATGCGGTGGGACCCACCATAAGAAAAGCCATAAAACCGAAGAAAGGGCATAAGAAAAACAGAAGCTTGCCTCCTTCTCCGCTCTTCCGACTCGATACTGCTCCGAATCAGAATTATCCGGACAAAATGGTTCATGATTTCCACACCTTGTCTATAAATATTAGGGGTGGGACTTGGGTTGGGTCAACCCACCCAACCCATGCCCAACCCGAACGTTGGGCGGGCATGAGCAATGTATTTTAAAAGAACGCGCAATTGGGGGATAAAAAAAACTAATTGGGGGATAGAGGAAAAAGACAAAAATTGGATTTAAATATCAAATCAGGGTCACCCCTTATCTAAGCATTTTATCTAATTCCTAATCTACCCTTTACTAATCATGTTTAGTGGTTAAATATAATTAGTTAAGCTAATAGATTAGTTTGATAATCATTAGAATAAATCATTATCATTGAATTTGTTGATGCAACAACATCAAATCAAGATATTTATGATCATGAAGGTTTAGGTGAAGAACCAACCAAGGAAAGTAAACTAAATAACATATAAGTGCTCCAATTCTCATATAGGTATTAATGTATTGAAATTTGATTTTTTTTTCATTGAATTCGCCATTATTGCGCCGAAAAACTCGCTTACCGGCATGGTAAAAGTATGAATACCATGCCTAACAGTGACCAAACCGGATGGTATTCATATTTTCACCATGCCGGTTCACAATATCCCCCAATTTTGAAAATTGGAAGTACACTACCGTCATAGAAAGTTCATTATCGAGCATGCCGGTAGTAGTGTCGGCATGGTTGATTCCCAAGTGTACCGTGCCGGTTTGAGGACAAAACATACATAAAACTTGTCTGAAATAGCAAGTACCGACATGGTACTCATCTAGCACCGGCATGGTATTCATCCTAAAAAACCATGCCAGAACTAGTACCGGCATGGTATTCATCATAAAAAACCATGCCGGCACTAGTACCGGCATGGTATTCATCCTAAAAACTACGCCGGAACAAAAAAAATATTAGGGTATTCATCATAAACACAAGCCGGGAGTGGATTGAAAGTTTATGATTCTAACCCAAACGAAGTTTTAAAACAACAACAACACTGTAAATATGATTAGGTATCATGTACCTTCTCAATAAAGACATTTCTTCTTCTTCTTCTTCTTCTTCCTCCTCCTCCTCCTCAAGAACAATTCAATTTAACCTATCTTTAAGAACTTGTTAGGGTTTGATTTTGATTTTTAATTTTAGTTTTAAATTTTAATTTAGATGGAAGGGTATTTTAGTATTTCTGCCCCAAAAAACACCCCTTAACGGATATTATTGGATGGGGTTAGTAATTCATATCCCCGATTAGTTTTTTTATCCCCCAATTGCGCGTTCTTTTAGGCAAGCTCGGGTACAATTTTAATAAACCCGAGTTAAACTTGGGCAAGCATGAGACAAATATTTCTAACCCGAGCAACCCACCCAACCCGAGGAACTATAATATAATTATATAAACTATTTTTATAATTGGTAGTATTATCTATTAAAAGCAATTTTAGCCATTATCTTCAAACCTAATAATGAAAATATAAATCATATCTATCTCATTATTAATTCAATATGGAAAAAAATTATATTTTATTGTCAATAATCATAAGTTATTTGGAAATTTAAGCTAAATACAATAATCAAATCTTATAATTACTAAAATGTGTTATTATCACATTAATAAAAAATTAAAATTAAGACTTAAATTAAGGTCATTAGGGTTTATATGTATGTATATATATATATATATATGAGTCTACTAACTAACTTCATTCTATGTCCACAATTTTTATGTTGTAAAGTATTAGCATGGGTCAACCCGAGGAACCCGGAGAACCCGAGGAATATTACTTGGGCAGGACTTGGGAAGCACCTCCACGGGTTTTATGGGCAATCGGGGCAAAAAATTTCTACCTCGGGTCTGCCTCGACCAAGCCTTCCGACCCGGCCAACCAACCCAAGTCCCACCCCGAATAAATATACCTGCTCAAATAGCAGATACACCATCTCCTTGCACTGGATTCTTGAAACTTGTTTACTTTCTCATTTTCCAGTCTTCCCATTTTCTCCTCTTCCTTTTCATTCCGTCTCAAAAGTTCAGTTCTCTGAAATTCTTCTCTAGCTCCGGTTTTTCCTCTAGCATCAAGCGATCGAACAGAGTATCGCACTAAAGACTACTAAATCGAACTCGTAAGTCTTCCTTTTAAGTTAATTTTATCGCTATTGAGTTGAATTTAGTGTTCTTGAGATGATTTTAGGGATTTGTTGGTGCGTTTTTGAACCTGAATTATGATTTTACTTTCTCTTTATATGATCGAGAACTTAATCCGATTTTGGTGTTTATTAGAGAGAGTCTTTACTTGGTTGATTTTCCTTGACGTGAAGGAATTTCTAGGGTTAACTTCAATTATGACCTTGTAAGTTTTAGTTTGAGATTTGATGTTGTTTGTTAAGTTGGAATTGTAGATTTGAAGAACGTGTTACTTGAAGAAGAAAGCTAGTTTTGATTTATTGTTAAGAAAAAAATCAAATTAATGATTTCTTTAGAAGATCACCATTACTTAAAGGAATCCGATTTCTTTAAATGTGAAACTGGTTCTTGAAGACCATAACAAAATTTTGAGGGAATATTTGTGTCTTTGAATTTTGCCTTGATAGTGTGTCTCTAAAATTTGCTTGCTGCCTCGCCTATTAATGAAGCTCGTCATATCTTAGATACATTGGTGAATTCGTTTTATCTTTAAATACCCGTTGTAAATCCGAACTAATCTAAATGATGTCCGACTATTTTCTTCTTTATTTTTGCCATTAAAGATAAAACACTAATTTGTGCTTCAGTTTGATGTTTATAGTTTGTATATTTCTCACAATTAAAGACTAGTAATCACTTAGATTTCGACAAAAAGTATCAATAACTATAACAATGTCGCAATCTTGTCTATGTATTATGCACCGGTGAGCCTATTAGGATAGCCGTTTTTGCTTTTTAGAAACTTGGTCTCGCTTTACTTGTTACTCCTTTATTATGTGTTTTATTATCTCCGTATGGATTCTAACTTGTTCTTATGTTTATGTGTTTGGGGGATGCTCGTGTCAGCTAGAATCTTATCTTTCGGTTTCTTCAAAGTGTAAATTATACAAGTGATTTTATTTTCTTTTGTTTTGGCAGCTTTTTGTTTTTGAGTGTCTTCCTAATGTTTTGTTTCTGTTTGTGTTTGCAAAAAGCTAAGATTCAAATCTGGTTGTTTGTGCAAAAGGATATAAGGAGAGATGGACGAATTATTGTACGTTACTATAAGCCTTTTGAATATTTAGTTGTAATGTGGTATAAATCAGTTGTTATTGATGTATGAAGGACTGTGTCATGCTTCAAAAATAAAGAAATGAAGGACTGTGTGTGTTAGTTTCATCTGTAGGAATATATTGTAAGAATATTTATATACATATAGAAATATCCTATGGGCCCATGTAATAATTATGGTTAATTAAGAATATTGCTAAATATTTCGGTTACCATTCTAGGGGATTAATTCCTATTAACTCTTCCTTGATGGACGGTCGAGATTTAATTCTACAACTAAATCCTAGGAACTTGGTCCTCCTTCTACCTATAAGAGGAACACAATAACCATCGGTATTGGGTTCGAGAATTTACAATTCATAACATAAGAGGTGAAGAAGGAGAAACCATGACATCCACAAGGTATTACTGCTACCACTAGTTGATCAACGACGAGCTACGAAATAACTTTATAAGGTATTTCTCATAAATCATTTTATGTATATTTATTGTGTGATTATCATGAAGTTCAACGATCCTAATTAACGATCTATAAAATTAAAACTTATAGTTGGCATCTAGAGCTTGTGTTTAGAACTCATGATCGTCCATTGATTATATGCAATATCAAAATTATCGTTTGTTTCTTGATACGTTCTCATTTACGCATCATGTTCTTGCATTCCAAATGCTCACGATAACGTTTCATGAAATAATAAAATTTGTGCCGTTTCGGCTGCAATGGAGGTTTAGGGTTGCATCTCCATCTTCCTGTTTATGAAAAGAATATTTTAAATCACTAATGGGCTCGAACGGGCAGAGGCTTAAGTCATTTATAGTGGGCCTATGAGATTTGTTTGATTCAAACATTTCTGTAAACTATGTGAAACTTCATTTTCTTTTTAAGTTTTATTAAGGAGGGTCAATAACGTTCTGTCTTCCTCTCCTTTAAGAAAATTAGGTGACCATAAAGTTACCAAACTAATTTCTTAAAAAAAATAAAAAAAAATTAATTAGTTAAAGAACATGAAGTAATTTTTGAATTAATTAAAATTAAAATTGAGCATAACAGTTTAAAACAACCCGATTATGTGGTTCTTGACCATTATGTTTAGGTACTGGTTAAGGCTTCTATTCATTTAATGTTACGATATGGTATTGTGAATTGCATTAGGTCATTATAAAATCAATTTATTTAATAATGTTAAGAAATTATGAAATGGTTTTTATCCAAAGAAAGACGATCCAATAATACTAATATGCTTCCGCTTTATGGAAAACATTAATGCACAATCAAATCCGTTTTCTTGCCAAACGATTTTATGATCAAAACCATTGTTTGACACTATTAAATTTTTGTGTACATTATGATATGGTTGTGTGCTTGTTTCCCTCAGATTATTGTTGCGTTAGGGTATAGTTTCCCTCAGATTATTGTTTTTCTTTTTTGATTCTATGAGATTATACTTGAAATTATTATGGGACGCTTTAGTTATCACCATAGTAATGCTAGAGTGTTATATCTCAATATAATCATAATGTTATTATAAGCATGAATTTGCAAACCGTAAAGTGTAGGTTTTGCAGTTATGGACATCATGTGATAATGGCATTATTTTATTGATTGGCTATCACCACAGTGATGTCAAATCACTTTTGGTCATGATCACAATTTTTTCAAATGCTTGTAATATTGATTTTCCTAAATATATTAGAACATAATCTACCCACAGAAATTGGAGTTCATTTATTTAAGAAAACATTGACTGATATGATTGTTTATCATACATTATGGATATGAACTGATTTGAATCTTGAGGGTGTCTTGTGTCATATGTTTCACTTTTCTCCCAATGTTGATGATAATTTCAATTGTACGTATAAAATTATTGTGCTTAAGATTCTTAGGTCATAATTCTTTAGTTATCACCATAGTGATACTAGAGTGTTTTATCTTAGCAATAATAATAATTTTATTGTAAGCACGAATACGCCAAGCCGTAAAGGCAAGGTTTAGTAGTTATTATGGAATTATTTGAGTTGTTTGGCTATCACCACAGTGATGTCAAATAATTTTTCCAGTCATAATCGTTATCATGTCAAGTGCTTATAATATTGTTTTTCTTAAATGTATTAGAACAACAATTACCCACAGGTAATTTGAGTTCACATGTTTAAGATAACATTGAAGTGTACAATATCTGATCATATATTATGGTAATTAAATAATTGGCACATGATTTTACGTTATTTCTTAAAAGTGCATAAAAGAAAATTTACATAAATTAACTCATTATCGAGTTGAGTAACCTATTATGAAGTTTTCATATTTTCATGAATATTTTTATTATGTTGTCCAAAACTTATTGCATCCTATATGAAATTGAGTTTTTATTTTTGGTAAATTTCTCCATATTTCCGAAAATGATATTCATTGATTATCTAACACTTTTCATATTAATTCATCATATATCCGTTATTTATCATGATATTTAATCTTGTATCATATTTAAATGAGCGATGCATCAAAGAATTTTTCTTCAATGAAATTTCATTATTGAATTATATTTATAGAATTGCTTCATGCTCGATTTTGGTTTAAGAAAAAGTTCATTATGTTTGGATATTTTTCGATTATAGGGTGTTGATATTTTTTCAAAATTTATGTATGGCATGTGCTTTGAATAAATGTTCGTGATTGATGTTGTAGGGTTACTCATTATTGTTTATAAGCTACTAAATTAATGATCAGATCAAGTATGTCCATATCGTTGAGTGCGACTGTGTAATATCACAAGAAAAGTTAGTGTGATATTTTCAATGGTACATGTTTGCTGGATAGTTTAGTTATCACCACAGTGATGCTATGCTCTTATCTAGTAAGTGTGTATATTTTGGGTCATCTTAGTTTGATTTAACTATTAGAACAATGCTGCTCATAAGTAGTTTTGGTTCACAAATTTAAACAAGCATTAAAATAATCTAAATGTTTCATATACATGTGAAATAATAGCCACCCACAGGTGACTACAACTCACATTATATTAGGTTGAACATATTTAGAATTATTGGAGTTTGTTAATACATTTTAGGACGTGAGTTGCCCACAGGTGATTCTAGTTATAGTATTTGACAGACATAATAATGTTGAATTATGAGAATGTAAAATATCCACAGATATTTTTCATGTCTCACATTGTTCCTTGATAAGGTTTTACCCACAGGAGAATCTTATTGAAGGTATGTAACTATTGTAAGCTTAATTGTCAGTTATCTCTATTATAAATTTAAGCTTTTGTTCTTATTAATTGTATATTATGATTATTCTGTAGACTTTTAATGGTCCAGTTTTTGGAAGATAAAATTGTTTATCACCTGATGATTTTTCGCGTTACCATGTAAATTTATTGATTGCATTATGAATCTCAATCCATGGATGTTTTATCGAACATTCATTATTGAAATTGAGAGGAAATTATAGATAAAGTGAAAATCATAAATTCTGACAAAGGTGGTGAATATTGTGAAAGGTATGACAAAACAGGATAATATCCTAAATCTTTTGCAAATATCGATCTTCAAAAGTTTGGAATTGTTGATCAATACACAAGGCCAACTTATCCTTGGCATAATAGTGTATATCAAAAGGCTAAATCATACTTTTATGAAAATGGTTAGAATCATGATGAGCCATGCATAATGGCTATACATTTGTGGATGTTTGTTCTTTTTCGTTAATCGTGTAATTTAAATAGATTTCCAAAGAAGCCTTTAAAGACACACTTTAGACTAGAAAGGCTGGAAACCTAGTTTAAATCACATTTAAGTTATGGTTGTTCAGTTGGAGGTGAGGGCTTACATTCCCAAGAATGAAAATTGGGTTTGAAAACTATTACTGGTTCATTGTTTTTCCTAAATAATCCAAATCGTATTCATTAATGTTCTAACCGTAGTATGGGACTTATTGAAACCGAAAATATAAATTCGTTAATGATGGCATAATCAGTGGGAGTACATGGATATATTTGTTCAAGAAATCTTCCACTGATTATGCCACAAATTACTGATCCAATACTCCATTATATAACTACTGCCAATAAAGAAATTTTTTGATAACAACATGAACCAGCATTAAGAGGGTCTCAACAGAGATTGAAAGAAAGTTATCCATGTTGTTTCAGTGATTTTCTTACAAGAATTTATTATATTTTGATATGGAATGGCAAAGACTCGGTTTTCGGTTCACAAATATTATGTGTAATAATTTTGATTAATGGATTGATGCTATGTGAGCAAAAATCATTGGTTGAAAGTCAAGTCTCGAATACTGTTTAATTGCTCAAAAGACACAAATTAGTTGTATGAAAGTGGGTCTTTCTGACCTAATACGTCTGTAATAGCAATTTTAAACGGTATAAAGCAAGACTTATTGCCAAAGATTTTACTCTGAAACGATGCATTGATTATAATAAGTTTTTCTCGTGTCAAAGAAAGACTTATTCAAATTATCATAGTATTATTAGTAACTCAAGATGACCTAAGAGTTGCATTAATTAAATGTGAAATAGCCTTTATTAATGATAAATTTTAGTCTGCAAATTTTAGAAATCAAAGTATGAAATTTAAGAAGCCTTCCATAATGGTATATGAAATTCAACAAAACTATAAATGTTTCAAGTTTTGGATGAAATTATTACAGATTTATGCATATGCCTCAAGATCAGTGGGAGAAATTCATACTCTTAGTCTTGTATGTTAAGACATACTACCTACGAGTGGTGATCTTGACTTTATGCATATCTCTATATTTTTTTGAAATAAAGGATATCAATGAAGCTTACCATGTGATAGTAATATCATATGGATTACTAAAGCTCTCATATAAGGCATATATCGAATATTCAAGGAATTTTGAGATAATAACATATTTAACAGATTTTATTTCATGTTGGATAGAAGATATAAATTTAATCTTCATTACGTCTTAATTCTGACATGAAACTTATAACAAGTTGTTAATATGCTAACTAATTGCCTAAAGAATCGAAGAACAAATTACAGGAAAGCTATCAAGAATTTTGAGATACTATTTTAACTTATGTCTTATAATTAATTAGCAAACCCAACAAGAGTTGATTGGGGTTTCAGACTTCCATTTTTGTGGATTTATGGATTCTATAAAGGAAGAATCCATTAATACTAGTCCCACAATTGAGTTTGAATATTTATGACTGCGATACTTAGAGACTTAAGGTTTGTCTCTACATTGCTGAAATTTACTGTCTTAGCTTCGCATCATTAAAGCACGATATATGATATAAAAGGAACAAAACACATGAACCCTGAGTATATATGCGTGAATTAGAAATTCGAAACAATAGTTGTTCATTTACCGCTGGGCACAATTGCATTCTGAGATGCACTTAATGAAAAATTACCTTTTAAGACCTCTTAAGAAAAGATTAAAATCTTAGGTCTGTGGGAGTAATCGATTATTCAATTCACTAATTTATGTGCTTATTTTTGAAAACTAATTGAGCTCTTAATAATGTACTTCAATTTATTTCTGTATCCATATTTAGTATACACTTATGTGAATGGATGAATGTTAACAGAAATTGTCTTTCTTTTGAAGACATAACTGGACCATTATGATATCCCCATTTAAGGCCTGATTAAGTAAGTTGCTTGTGTTGTGGTACATGGAAGGGAACATGTTGATAACAGGACAATGTGCCACCGCCATGACTCGCATACGTGATTTGCTTGGTTAAGGTATTACGTTTAACCATTAAATTTGTTTAGCAATTATGCGCGCTTATGTTTTTCTATAATTAACCGTTAAATAAGTTATCACATGGACCAGTGGGAGAATGTAAGAATATTTCTATACATATAGAAATATCCTATGAGCCCATGTAATAATTATGGTTAATTAAGAATATTGCTAAATATTTCGGTTACCATTCTAGGGGATTAATTCCTATTAACTCTTCCTTGATGGACGGTCGATATTTAATGCTACAACTAAATCCTAGGAACTTGGTCCTCCTTCTACCTATAAGAAGAACACAATAGCCAGCGGTATTGGGTTCGAGAATTTACAATTCATAACATAAGAGGTGAAGAAGGAGAAACCATGACATCCACAAGGTATTACTGCTACCACTAGTTGATCAACGGCGAGCTACGGAATAAAGTTATAAGGTATTTCTCATAAATCATTTTATGTATATTTATTGTGTGATTATCATGAAGTTCAACGATCCTAATTAACGATCTATAAAATTAAAACTTATATATATATATATATATATGTTCAGAGATTTCATCCCTTTTGTCCATGAAATTCAAGCTAAACCATAATATTTGATGCAGATGCCTCTTGTATCCAGAAAATCAATTGCAAAATGAATGAGATGTTTTGGGATGGGATTTGAGTATAAAGCATAAAGTATGAACGAATGAATGAGATGTTGATACCAAAAGTGCTAAACAGATGCAAACCAGCTTATAGAAAACTTCCTTGTAGCCCGAACACACACAATTTTTCTTTTAACTTTGTGATGCATTAAACTTCTAAAACTTTTTAACCAGCTATATATATTTATAAAAGGAGATACCCGATTATGGCGTACGTGGTTCTTTTGTTATCAGTCAGTCTAAAATGCAAAATTCCCAACTGATTAGTTATAATTTTGATGAAATCCCAGTAAAGATACATGGCAGATTTTAGACTCAGATAAATCATGTGCTGATGTACCATGATGGAGGTTGTATAACTCAAAATAAATGTAAATGTAAAAGAAAGAAAATAACTGAGACTTATGAATCAAAGAGAAATATCCCATTGTATTGTACAGTATGTATAGAAATGTAATAATCAAGGAATAGTAGAAAAAATGGTTGTTCATTAGTATAACACCTCTTAACTTGAACCGTCGATCGCGAATTAGTGGAACTATATAAGGAATCCTAAACCTTTCTAAACTCTGTTGTTTACTGGTTGAGAAAAGGAAAGATAGGGTTTCATATATATAGATGTATCCATAGAATAATAGAGAGGCTGTGGGTTCATAGTTAGATTTATAGTTGGATTTTATAAGAAGCTTACACCAAAAGGAATAGGAGATCCAAGTAATTCATACGCATAATACAACTGTGTTCAATTTCAAATCAGGTATGTTGTAATTTTTATGGATGAGTTGTGGTTGATTTTTCTGTTTTATTAGATCGATCAATAAAATTGGGCAATAGTTCCATAGTTAACAACATCATAATTATCATATGTTTTCTTCGAAATCTTAATTGAACCCGTTTTTGATGCGATCCACCTCTGTTAGTTTTTACTTAGAGGAAAAACTATGTTTAATAGTTAATTTATACTATGAGTTTAATAGTAGACACGGTCTTCAATATTTATCTTTCAAGATTGTTAGCGAGAAGATGGGAAAAACTCTGGATATAAAAGCATAATCTCAATATAAAGCATGAGCAGATTCAACCTTTCTTAATCTTAATACTGTACTTCGAATCAGTTTGTATTTTTGATCAATTTTAAGAAATTATTCAACATCATGTTTGTAAAAGATAAAATCACCTAAAATTTAAGAATCACCCATCGATATTTTTCCTTTCATTGTATTATTGACCCTTTGATCTAGAAAATAAACTGAAAATATTCTCTCATTTTGCACATGAAACCAACCTATTATTTTGAAACGCAGGAAGTAGAAGCTAAAAGATAATGAATGATTTGGAGTTATAGACATGTGAATATTGTATCTCTCAGTATTATGTGAATATATTACCGAGCCTAACCTGGTTTCTTTTATTCATATCATACGTATGTTCCTGGTTTATTATGTGCACTGCACAAGTTAATTCACTGATATCAATAAAAGTTGCACAGATATAGAGACTTTCAAAATATGAAAATTTCTAAACTAATTATTATGCATTGAAAATAGCCTATGCAAAAGTAATCTATGCTTATTTTATTGAGCGCAGCAAAAAAAAAAAAAAGTTGCACAAAAATAGATTTTAAAATACACCTGCTATCATATAAAAAATTCTCATTAATTTACTTAATATACTTATTATTTTACATTGGAGATCGATTGTCTAACGTATTAAAACAAAAAGAGAAAAAAAAAATGAAAGAAGAATGTAATTATCTCATGACCTATTGATACTTTTTCCTTTCTAATATTTTATTTTTTATTTTTTCCTTTCACCAGAGAATATGTTCATCTTCCTGAATTGGTGGTGGAACCATCGCCGATATGGAATATCCTTTTTATCACGTAAGGAGGAGAGGTAAATCGCTTGTAATGTGTCAAGCGGATTTGGGTATGTCGATCTACCAATGAGTACAAGATTGTAAGAATCCACTATCCTTGCTCGGTTTATGAAGGTTATGTCGAAATATACACACTTGGTAGTGTCTCCCGGGATGGAGAGACAAAGGTAAAACTCCCATTAGGTTGATGACACGCAATGGCGCCTGGTATATTTGCAAATGGAGCTCTTTATTGACCTAGAGATAAGAATATCGTGGCCTTTGACTTAGCCGACGAGGAGTTCCGTTTGCTCCCTTATCCTCCATGTATGAACGACGGTGTTAGCCCCATGGATCCACGTGGACTTGTGGCACTGGGAGGGAATTTGTGTTTTTTCTTGGAAAAGTTACGTCTCGAAATATGGTCATTGAAGAAAAGAAGTAACGAAAATGGCGACAAGAAAGAAGTTTGGGGTTTGGATTTTGACATAGGTTTTGAAAGCGCGGCAGAGACCGTAAATGGACATGGTTTACGCCAGCTTTACTTACTCGAGACTGGAGAGGTCATACTTATATTCGATGATTCAGCACTTTATTGTTATGAATCGAAAACGGCGACTCTGAAAATGATCTCCGATTATAATGAAGTGTCAAGGAAGTACTTCGCCACTTCCTCACATAAATACTTTTGCTTCGTTGAGGGCGAATGGAGAAAAATCAAAGAGATACTTGGTTGGTGATATATGGGAAGGTAACAACGATATTGAACCATTGAGGGAGTTAGTCTCGTAAATTGAGTTTATATAGAGGTCCAGATTCGAAAATGCTATCTATCAGATACATTTATAATGTATAATTTACAAATTTACAAATTTTTGTTCAAAATTCTGTAGCATTTACCAGTTCTTGATCTACAGCGGAAGTAGAGGTTCGAACTCGGAGGGTGCCAGGATTTATCTCATGAAGAAGTTGAGGATGTATTCCAAGATCATAAAACTATTGATTTTAAAAAGTTGTTTGTAATACGTTAATAAAAATGCCCGAGGAAATTAGAAGTTTTAGAAGTTGTTAATAAAAGTGCCCTAGGCAATTAGGTTAGAACAAACCTTACCGAGTGAAATGATTATTATAGCTAAGGGTACACATGTTCAAATTACTCATAATATTGATATCGTTAATTTTTCCATTTAAACCTTATTTCCAAAATCATACAACTCCTACACTATACGTGACATAAGAAATCAGTTTTGCGTATGAGAATCAGTCCTATCATGGTTCCCCAAATAGTTTGGGATCAATTCTGCTAGAGATCCCCAAGTAGGTAGGGACTCGACTCCGCCAGATCCTCATTAAGAACTTGAGCACCAATCCAATTGATTTCTTTCACCTACGAAACAAGTTCGTATGTCTATTTCCTTAAATTCGTGTAATCAAACATAGTTTTCTAAGCACGAAATCAATCTTAAGTTCATTACACAGTCTAGTAACAAGTTACAAAGATCATGTCTATGTCGCAATTACGAAGTTCAAGATGATCATTATACTTCATAATTTAATATACCTAAGTTGTAATATAACTTGTATATTCTTTCTTGACACTATTCTCATATAAGATGATCAATCGAAATGACTTGAAAGTAACATAGATAGAAATAGAAACAAGTCAAGTCTTGTAGCACTAACCTCAAGTAGAAGGATGATGTTTTCGTTGATGTCGATACGTCTTCTGATTCTTCAGGTTCTTCAGAGTAATACTTGTATGTCTCAACATTTCTAGACTTCCTAGTCTAACATAACGAAGTTGATTCTAGTAATTTAATCAAGCGATTTTGAGTTTTGATAATAAAAAATGACAACCAACCTTGACATACCAACGCTTGGAGGGTTCAATCGAGCAATGCTGTAACAAATTTTAGCGACAAAACTCTAATATATACGGGGAATACACATATTAAAAGATAAATTAAGATATTATATTACATTTACCAGTTCTTAATCTACAACGGAAGTAGAGGTTCGAACTCGGAGGGTGCCAGGATTATCTCATGAAGAAGTTGAGGATGTATTCCAAGATCATAAAACTATTGATTTTAAAGTTATTTGTAATACGTTAATAAAAATGCCCGAGGAAATTAGAAGTTGTTCGTAATAATACATTAATAAAAGGCGAAGAGGAACTCAGGCAAAAGAGTCTCTTCAGTGATCGCAAAATGTATGCGAGCCATTCATACTTCATGGTTTAGGTTGACAGTTATTACCAAAACAAAAAAAGCACGTATACTGATTTTGAGCTGATTTTTATACAGGAAGATGATGGTGTATCAAGTTGGTTAAAACCGAGCAAGATTATCTTACTCATTCAACAAGAGGCATAAATAATTTGAAAAGTTGGATATGGATTAGGGCGGAGTAAAGCGATTTTGTTTGACTTTTTTCTTCCAATTTTGACTTTTCTAGGGTTTAGTTTTCCTCATCTGTGAGCTTGATTCGATGGATGGAACTTAATGAATCCTTGTTTTATTGTGTTGCTTTGATGGTCGATCGTGATCTCGCTCTTGGGTTATGTCATTTTTTCATATTATCTTGGTGTTCTTCCTCGTTTGCCGACCCTGGTAAGTTTTAATTTCTGAAATTGTTTTGATTCAATTAAGCTCTTCTCTTTTTTAGGTTTGTTGTTCTCTTTCATTTGTCTCTCTAGGCTCTGGTTAGTTTCAATTTAAGTTTTGATTTTTCTGTAGCAAGTATTTGTTTAATCTCTAGATTTCTTTCGTGCCCATTCGTGTTTTAGGATATGCTATTTCTCTTTCTGTATTTTTTGCTTTATTGTACTTTTGTTTCTCTAGTGGATCTCAGTGGATTTCTTTTCACATTTCCTTTAAAAAGTCTTTGTTTTGTCTGCAAGGGTTTTGTTGATTTTCCTTTGGGAATTTTGATAAAGTACCCCCATTTTTTTAAACCCATAAAATTAATGCCCCCGTTTTTTTTAAACTTTCTAAAATGCCCTTACCGTCTACTTTCACTCCTTGGGCCCGCATAATTGAGTCCACGGTCGTTTACTAAGTCAAAAAAATGGGTCAAATTACCACCAACCCCTATACTATATCTAAGAGTGAGAGAAAGTTCAGAGGATACTTTTCCTCTTCTCTCTTTTTCTTCTCTTTCTTCTGATTTCTTTTCTCCCATGTTCTTCGTTGTTCTGATTCTAAGAGTGATTTTATAATCAACTCTATCTATACACCTGCATAAGATCGAGAGAAAGAGGGGAAGTTTAGAGAATGGTTGGTGATGGTGGTATTGATTCATATAATCAACTCGAACTCAGGGAAAGTAAATCGTGTAACAAAATTTAGGGTTTGTGGTCTTTTGATTTTATGTGAAATTAATCATGTTACTCAAGAATAAAGATGGGTTTTCAGATGAAGATGATAAAGAAAGATTACTAGTTGATTTTAAGCTTTGGTGAGGATTTGAAAGAGATTTAGGGTTCTTGGTGATTGAGTAATTTATAGGAAATTAGATGATGGGTTTTGAAGAACATGATGTGAAGAAGAAGGTTATAGTTTTATTTTGGCTTAGGTGGTGATATAATGGAATTTAGGCTTAGGTCTGAAATAAGCCAAGATAGAAGAACAATTGGTGGATTGTTGTTGAAATTGAACTACGGTTTGATGCCGGGATGAAAAGTAGTTGATTGAAGTGATTCTAAGATGAAGATGGGTTTGATTTGTTGTGTGCGGTGAATTGAACGAGATTTCTGTTGTATGTGATGAAGCTAAGGATGTTAAAGGGGTCTTGAGTGATTTTGAGATTAAACTCAAACAAGGGTTCGCTGTTGAAGCTACATTACAAGGATATGGTATTACTGACGCTGTTGAGGAATTAAAAGAGTAAGAGAAGATTAATACTACTTCTAGTGATAATGAGATCAGAGTTGGTGCTGGACAGACCTTGAGGATGAGAAAGAGTAAGAACATGGTACTTATGGTCTTAAACTTGGGTTTATGAAGTGATTGTCACTCTTTACAGTGGTAGTTTGATGGACTCAGGTGATTGAGCTGGTGGTCATTTACAAGTAGATGTATGTTAGGACAGGGTCTTGGAAGTGGCAGGTATGAGTTGAATGGTGTTGCAGAGAAGCAAGTTTTGGTGGTTCTGGTGGTGAACTAGGTGATACAGTGAATGGTTGAAGAGGATTGAAGCTCATTGAAGGACTGCATTGGTTGCTTGAAAGGGAAGATTTGTTGGGAGTGGTGTATAAAATGTAAGAAAGATATTGAACTGCAGGTGATGATGCCAACACAAATGTTTGTGGTTTATGCAGTGTTTGAGTTGAAGTTGATTGAAAATGGTTGAGTGGTGGTGAAAATGCAGTGTATCGAGAGATTGTAATGTTAATGGGTTGAGTTTGCAGGATGCAACAGAGAAGCCGCAAATGGTTTGATTCTTTGAGCTGAACTTAGAAGAATTGGTATGAGTTGTTCAGTGAAGTCGGGTTGTGTATGGATGACTGATTTACAGGAACCGATGCGGTGATGCGCTTAGATGGAGATGATAGCCAGTGGTGCTGGGTTGTAGTTGAGGACAAGGACAAGGGTCTGCGTTGTAGTTTGGTAGTGTTCAACTGAGGCAGAGAAGATTTGTGTTGGTTGCAGTTTAGTGGTGATGAATCAATGCGTGTACAGGGAATGATGGTTGAATATGGATTGATTTAGCAGTTGCGCTCAATCTGAGCTGGGAGTTGCAGGTGAATATAACATGGTAATTGTATGAGCCTGTGGCTTGAATTGGATGAAGCCGCAAGTGGATCTCGGTGGGGAAGTTATGCATTGCGTAATTTTCGTGATGGGGTAATGTTGTGCTATCATGGCGCGACTTTGTGCATGGTCGTGCAAATGGCCTCGAGTCGACTCGACGTTTCAAATCGACGATTCAATTGGTATCACTCTACTCAGGAGGAAGGGCTTTTTAGACTTTTTGACGCGCCACCTAAGCTTTAACAGCCGCTAACCATTCGCTTTACCGTTTTTTGAATAAAAAGGTCAAGGCAAGGGCATTTTAGAAAGTTTGAAAAAAACGGGGGCATTTTTTTAGTGTAAAGTGAAAAGTAGGGGTACTTTATCAAAAAGCCCTTTTCCTTTCCCTCAACAATCTTCATTTTAGTGCTTTTTCATGAAATTCTCTTGCTTTTGGATTTCTAGACTAGTGTTTATGCAAGAATTGTCCCTGGTTTCGGTTGTATTTTGCTGGTTTCCAAATGTCGTTTTTGTTTAACAATGTTCTTGATAAGGGAGCTTCTGCTTCTCTGAGTATGGAAGTGCCGGCTTCCAAAAGAGTTGTTTCAGCTGCTGTTTTGAATGCTCTCCCTTCTCCCTATCTAAAAGGAGATTTACCATATATTAAACTTACTGATAGTATGTATAAGAAAGGTTTAAGCAATTGGAATTTCAGTCTTATTGGAAGACTTGATTTGAGCAAGATTAAGATGGAAGATGTTAGGAATCATCTCTTATCTTAATGGAATCCTGAAGGTGAAGTCAAGCTCATTCCAATAGGAAGGGTATTTTTTGTTATTAAGCTTGAAAATGGAAATGATAAGATTAAGATTTGGTCCGGAGAATCATGGAAAGTGAATAATCAAATTTTGCAAGTAAGAGAATGGGAGCCTAAATTTAATCCTGAAAATCAACGAACTTCTTTAGCCAGAGTTTGGATTAAGTTTCCAGGCTTAAGTTTGGAATATTGGACATAGGAGAATTTGTTATCCATGGCTAAGGCTTTCGGTAAACCTATTCAGGTGGATAATACAACTCTTGCTATGGATTTTGGTTTTTTCGCTAGTGTGTTGGTCGAAGTTGACTTTGCAAAGAAGATCCCGGATCGAGTTTGGGTGGGTGAAGGTGATGAAGACAATGACGAAGGCTTCTGGCAAAGTGCAGAGATTTTAAAAGCCCCTAAGTTTTGTTTTCACTGCAAAATTGTAGGTCATTTGGTCTCCGAATGTAGAGAAAAGTTAAAAGAGGTATCTAAAGAAGTGGCTAAAGATATTGAGGATAGTGTTCCCGTTGATACCATTAAGAAAAAAAAGAGATCTAGGAGAAGCAAGGAAACTCTTTCACTTGAGGAGATTCAAGAAGGAATAGAGAAGGTTCTGAATGTTCAACAGGTGGTGGAGGGGGAAAGCATCTCATCTGATCCTTCCATCCCTCCTGGTTTTGAAAACCAAAATCGTTTCCATGCCTTTGATGAAGAGGAGGAAGTTGCAACATGCATTCAATTTTGGAAGACTCCGACGCAAGCATCACTAAACCGTCGTCGTCTGAACCAACTATAAAATCTAGTAAGAAATTGGGGCTAAAAGATAAAGTGCATAGCTCAAAGACTAAAGAGGGTAACACCTCTTCTTCCGCCTACGTGGTTCCTCTTTATGTCAAAACCCAAAACAGATTCCAAGGGCTTAGGAGAAGATGAGGAGGTTGCATCTTCTAAACTAGTTGCATGTGATTCTAAGGTAAATACAAAGTGTAACCCTCTTTGTCCGAACCTTTTGTGGTTTGAGTAGATCCGTGAGCTCCAAAACCAAAAATACGGGTCTCTTTCCCGTCGGTTCTTTGAATTCGATGGTCAAAGGTATGCCGAAATCCTTCAATGATCCCAATCAAATTTCAGCAGAGGGCCTCGCAGAGCTTGGCACCATGATGGGGATGAGTTTTCCTTCTTCGAGGGAGCATCGTCAAGATATGTTTAAGGGTCTTGAGGATAATCATAAAGATCTTAAAGTAGTGGATGTCTAACGCGATTGCAAGTTGGTTTGTAGTTGTTTAAGGGTATCTCAAGTTGTTTCTTTTCTAGTTGTTGCTTTTGAGCACTAGTTCTTTTCTTTATTTTAGATTTATCTTTGTTTTCTTTCTTCTTCTTAAGGAAATTTTTCCTTCTTAAGTTGTTTTCACTTGCACACCAGCTTGTGTGTTTTCTTTAATATTAACGTTTGTCGATCAAAAAAAAATACATTAATAAAAGTGCCCTAGATAGGCAATTAGGTTAGAACAAACCTTACCGAGTGAAATGATTATTATAGCTAAGGGTACACATGTTCAAATTACTCACAATATCGATATCGTGAATTTTCCAATTTAAACCTTATTTCCAAAATCATACAACTCTTACAAAGGTACGTGACATAAGAAATCAGTTTTGCATATGAGAATCGGTCCTGTCATGGTTCCCAAATAGGTTGGGATCAATTCTGATAGAAATCCCCAAGTAGGTAGAGATCAGACCTGCCATAGATCCTCATTAAGAATCTGAGCACCAATCCAATTGATTTCTTTCACCTACGAAACAAGTTCGTATGTCTATTTCCTTAAATTCGTGTAATCAAACATAGTTTTGAAAGCATGAAATTAATCTTAATTTCATTACACAAAGATCATGTCTATGTCGCAATTACGAAGTTCAAGATGATCATTATACTTCATAATTTAATATACCTAAGTTGTAATATAACTTGTATATTCTTCCTTGACACTATGCTCATATAAGATGATCAATCGAAATGACTTGAAAGTAGCATAGATAGAAATAGAAACAAGTCACTAACTCAAGTAGAAGGATGATGTTTTCGTTGATGTCGATACGTCTTCTAATTCTTCGTGTTCTTCAGAGTAATACTTGTATGTCTCAACATTTCTAGACTTCCTAGTCTAACATAACGAAGTTGATTCTAGTAATTTAATCAAGCGATTTTGAGTTTTGATACTAAAAAATGCCAACCAACCTTGACATACCAACGCTTGGAGGGTTCAATCGAGCAATGCTCTAACAAATTTTAGCGACAAAACTCTAATATATACGGGGAATACACATATTAAAAGATAAATTAAGATATTATATTACATAATAGTCTCTTGACTCATTCGTCATGCGCTAGACTCCAAGTTTCAACACTTGTGAGTTCGGCCGAGCAATTCTCTAACACTTGCCAAATGTAAATGACCAGACAATGATCCGTGCCGCAACGACACGGGCCATTTCACAGAGTTGTGAGCTTGGTCCTTTAGAAGTGACAATTAAAGAAATGTTTTTCTGATTACTTTTTATGTATTGCAATTTTTTTAGGTTCATGATGTTACATGTTATGGAAAGAACATCTTCAAAAACAACAATATAGTCGCTAAAGCCTAGGCAATCTGAGATGGTATGCGTCTGATTGTTGAGCTGGGCCTACAATGTGCGTGAGTAGAGAGTAATTCGAGCTATGCTATCCAACTGTGCCGAGAGGAAGCCCAACCAACTGGGATATTACAATTCATTACCCAGTTTTTCAACAACCATTACCGAGATGGCACGAGCAATTTCACATGTCAATTAATCGTGTTCGTCAGTTTTGTCATCCATTTGTATACAATTTCGGTTCATACTAATCACCGATTACTAGCATCTTATTTTCCCCAACAACTTAAAATAAAAGTTAATAACTTATTTCCCAAATTAATCATTCTAAAAATTATTCCTTAATTACCCCAATAACTTAAAATAAAGATATTTCTGATTTGCTACAAATTAATAATCCAGTTTTTTGGTTGAATAGGCCTTGGATTTGTATTGTCTCATCTTATTTTATTTTTCATTCAGTTCCTTAAAATGTTATTTCACTTGATAATTTATGGTGAGGGCTTGAGCCCATCAACGATTGTTGGTGTTAATGTGGTCTAATTGGAACTGGGTTATGAAAAAGAAAGAAAGAAAAAAGCACATATACATACCTCGTATACATACCTCTTTCACATGGATTGCTGTTTTCCACGCAGTTCTATCAAGCGCCAACTCTCTCTCCCATCACGATGAAATTTTCGAAGATTACCCGGCCTCGATATTGCCTCAAACTTCCGTGGCCTAAACGGCCATGAAAAATCAATTTCTTTTCCATCGCTTAGATGTAGTCATTCAAAAGGGGTTGGAGCTCAACGGTCAAAGCTAGGCTTCCAACTAATTCTTCACCGGATGATAACCCGTCTGATCTGTAATTTATTTTATTTTTTTAGTAATTAATTTGTTGCATAATTCTCGTTTTCTTCATAATAATAATAAAAAAAATCAAAAGACGAGGTGTCCATAGTACAGTGGTAGAAGTACTCGTACCGGGTAATAATACCAGTGATCTTAATTTGAAATTGGCCGGCGCCAACCAAATTTTTACGGGTCAAAAACAAAAAGAAAAGAAAAAGAAAATAAAGAAAAAAGATTCGCACTTCTATAATCATTTTCTGCAACTAAGATTAATAATCTAGACTAGCTGCCTCCGTCTGTTCAATATATATGTTACCTTCCCATATATCGCTAACCAAATATGTCTCTGATTCTTCTCCCATTGATTTCAGCGAAACAAAAGTATTTACGTGAGAAACTGCTTTGACTTTCAGCGACACTTCATTATCATCATCGGAGAGCATTTTCAGAGTCGCCGTTTTCGAGTCATAACAATAAAGTGTTGAATCATCGAATATAAGTATGACTTCTCCGGTCCGAGTAAGTAAAACCGGCGTAAACCATGTCCATTTCGGTCCACCGGTATGCCTTGAAAATCTATATTAAAATCCAAACACCAGACTTCTTTTGCGTTGCCTATTTTCTTCAAGGACCATATCTCCAGACGCAACTTCTCCAGGAAGAAACACAATTGCCCTCCCAGTGCCACGAGTCCACGTCGATCCTTTTGGCGATCACAGTTGACCATGCATGGAGGATTAGGATCAACCGGAACTCCTCATTGGCCAAGTCAAAGGCCAAGATACTCATATGTCCAGTCCAATAAAGAGCTCCATTTGCAAATGTACCAACGCCATTACTTTTCGACAACCCAATGGGAGTCTTACCTTTGCTTCTCCATCCACGACCACTACCAAGTGTATACTGCGACATGATTTTCATTAACCGCCCAAGGATAGTAGTGGATTCTTACAACCTTGTACTCATTGGTAGATCTAACATATCCAAATCCAGACGATACGCGACCAAGCAAATCGACCTCTCCTCCTTCTGTATCTGCCAACGGTTCCACAACTAGTTGAGGAAGATAAACATACTCTCTGGTGATTGGATTAGAAATGTAAATGGGATCTAAAACTCGATGGTGGCGTATGGACACACAAATCAAACCGTTGCACGAGCCAACAAAGTGATCATATACGTCTCTGTGCATAGGGGGATGATTGATCCTTTTCAAATTTCTCTTGTATGAGTACTTCTCATTGGTGCTAATCTTATCAGCTATTTCCCCATGGTAAAGCCATGTTGGGCCAATAAACTCTTTCTTTCGACAAGCAAAAAGAGGCTTGGTTGCAGCACCTCCGGAGCTACATTATTGTCGTCATCATCATCATATAACTGCTTAAGTTGGTGACTCAAGTGCATATTAGTGAAATAAGTCCCGCTGTCACGGATAAGAGTCCGCCACTTTTACATACTAATTTGCACTCTAAGACAGACTCTGTTGGAACTCGAGAGAGGATACTTAGTGAAACATCTGAGGGAAGAGACTCCATATATAGATCCTAGCAATAATAATTAGAAAAGAAAAAAGATCAATAAAACATCGCAAATCATAAGGTAATTTTACATTCCTTTGTTAAATGTAATAAGATTGTAAGAAAAAGATTACCATGAAAATGTATATTGTATATAAAATTGTCACAATTCTACACTGCCTCCAGGGCCTCACATAAGAAGTGGAGCCCTTCGTGCCAACCACACACGAGTTATAAGGGGGCCATTTTTAAGTATATTAAAAGGGGATCGCATCAAAAACGGGTTAACTGAGAATTCAAAGAAGATTATGATGTTGTTAACTATGAAGCTATTGCCCAATTTTAGTTTCCAACAATGAACTGATCGATCTAATAACACAGAAAAATCAACCAAAATTCATTCATCAAAAATCACAAAATTACAACATACCTGATTTGAAATTGCACACAATTGTTTTATGTTGGATCTCCTAATCCTTTTGGTGTAAGCTTCTTATGAAATCTAACTATGAACCCACAGCCTCTCCATTCTATGGATACATATATATATATATATGAACCCTATCTTTCCTTTTCTCAACCAGTAAACAGAGTTTAGAAAGGTTTAGGATTCCTTATATAATTCGCGATCAACGGTTCAAGTTAAGAGGTGTTATACTAATGAACGGCCTTAGATTTTGGTTTCTAAATCCTAGTTAGAGAATTAATTAGGAATTAGTGATTAGGGTTTAACCCTAAACAGCAGCTATACATGACAAACTACTAAACTAAACTGCTTGACACCACGGTTTCTAAACACATGCAACTCCACCGACAACCCATTTGTATCAGGTCGGTTTTTACTTTTCTAAACACGGTCTCAAATATTCCGTCTACAGACTCTATTAGGGTCGGCAGTTCAGTCTTTCTTCAAATTTCCGTGTTCTTTGACAAAAACAGATTACAGAAAAAGATGCACTTAAAGCACTGATTCACAGTAGGAAAATAAACAATGACGAAGATTCACAGGAGGGATCTCAGGAAAAAATAACAGGTAAGAGCTGGGAAATGATGTTAGTTGTCTCCGCAATACTGGAACGCCTAACAACCTCATTGAGGGTCTCCTGAGCCTAGAATCATCGGCATCACTTCTCTGTCACAGCAAGGACAGATTCAGCGCTAGGGGGATAAAGTGAGAGAAGAGAGGAACTTGTAACAGCATCTTCATATCCTTGGGCAAGGAAGTAAATTGCCCCACAGACCTTCTCTGCAACATTTGGAACATCCTTAATGCTCTCTAACAACACAAGCAGGATGTGAGGAAGATCCACAGCGGCGATCACAGAAACACTTCGGGCAGGTGAATGCAATGTCTCAAATATCTTATTTAAATACCAATCTGTTGTGTCCTTAACATGGCTGTTCTCATCCTTGGTCGATTAAGCAAAACTTCAGACCAGGATTTACCAATGCAGAAAGTTCAATCGCCTTTGCAAACACCATCATCCTGATCCTGATCTTCTTCCTGTTTCAATAACATCTGTTAACATCATAGGAACCAGAACAATCGCTCCCTGTGGCCAAGCTGTCCTTGAGCGGATCATCTCCTGAGTTCTGACTCCATGCACACCTAAAAACTCAGCACAGAGACTGCTCTTGTCCTTGAACAATAACTTGCATATTGGATCCAGTGCGTCAGCTAGATCATCCAACACCCATACACCAACTTTAGAAACATTTTCATCCCTGAAAAGCAAAGATCAAATATAATCGCATTAGGACAACTCCAGCAATCGCCAAAACGCAACAGGCCAAATGAGAACAGAAACTGAAAAGCGATAAAGCAAGATTACTAGATTTAGTATAACATGCCTTGTCTTATCATTGAACACCAGTTCAATAAATTGCAAGAGATGACCAGCATGCGGCAACATAAGATCAGCGTTGGAACCCTTTAACCCCTGGAGGATACCCGAGTAAGCTTCAAAGATACCACGTCTCAGTTGATTCCCATAGATGGATGAAGAACACCATTTGACAAGTCAATGAGAAGAACAAGAGACATGACCCAATCTCAGAACGGTACGATCTTGTCAACACCAACAGACAAAGCACAAACCTGATACTCCTCAAAATTCTGCAAACCCATCTCCAAATACTTGCGCAATCCTGGCATGTACTTGACCAAACACTTTGAGGAATAACATCAAAACTTGATCTGCTGCCTGAAGAATAACAGTCTTGCTCTCTTCTGAAGCACTCAATTTCTGGATGATCACCTGAAGAACACCGCAGAGCAGAGCTTGATAGGATAACAGTCTCCCTGCTTCACTGTATCATCTGTTGATAGGATCTGTACATCCATAGACTGGGGCAACTTGTTCTTTAAATAACAGGTAATCGATCATCTCTTCATCATCATTGTCTACATTAGCACAAACCTCAGATGCTTCCTAAAACACTCTTTAGTATCTAATAAGTGATACCAGCCAGCCTTCTCGGCTAAAGGAGGTTTCTGATCATTCCCAAGTTGAACTGACAAGGAAACCAAATAACCAGTTGGATTCGGCTCTTGAAACTGTTACAAGTTTCCTTCTACAGCTGTTCGTACATTTGCATCTGGTGATTCAGCCACTATCGGAACTGTGTAAAGATCTTTGTCGTCTGTACCAAATATTTCTTCTGCCTTCCTTAATGTTTCCTGGATAAAGAAAAAAAGGACAAACAATGACCAAGAGATTTGACAAAGAATTTCAAAAATCACAAGCTACCACAATGCAGAAAGTACTTACCTCTCAAGTTTGAGTTTGAGAATTCCGCTCCTTGATGTTGGCAAGAAATGCACCGAACTGCGGTTCCATATATCCATCAATTTAGTATCACTGTAGCTTTCAGAATTGTTGATTAAAATCACAATCAAGAACTGAATGACATCAGAAACGGTTTCTGGAAACAGAAGCACTTCTGAGCCATGTATGACATAACGTTCACACTATAGGGAGCATTGACAACAGCAGCCTGATTCTCCCTAAATGCATCTTTCAATACACATTCTGTTTCAATTTATTGATGAGGCAGCAACCGTACACTTAGCCTGGCCGACGTTCCAATCCCTGAAAAGAACTGTCTGATGAGATTACTCTTCTCAATGACATCATCATCAGTTTTCGTTAGCTTCCCTTGGCTATTGCAAGAAACTTCCATCATAGCTTAAGTTCTTGAAAGATTCACAACCAAGCGCACCAGATCCAACCAAAAACACTTTAGATATCTCAAGTTTTTTTCTGAAGCTTGGATCCGGACACTGATGTTTGGGCATCATATCAGCGATTCACTGGTTTCAAATCCTCGGGATCCAATGGCTTAGCAGGACGAGATTCAACAGAGACAAGGTAAAACAACTGATTCAAAGTACCAATTAAAACATGTATTAGAATACAAAATTGACATCTAAATATTACTTGAAACTACGCGAATTTCACCATCACTACATTCTCCATTCATTATCGTTATTGATGGCTTTTAGCAACATTCCAGCTAATCCGAAACAATCAACTTAATACTTGAATCATCACTGCCTTTGAATTAGGTTTAAATGGAGTTTAGTTTCAGATACGAAGTGTTAAATTAAGCATTGAGCAACAAGTACTGCTGAATCATAATAGTAAAAGAATCTATGAAACAAAATAATAAACAGCTTATAGACATTCCATTGCAAATCCGAATCAACTTAATATTTGAATCATAGAGAGATAAAGACTCACTTGATAGACCCCTAAATCTAACTATACAATCAGTAATTCATTCAAAACTCCTACAATAAGTAATCCAAATCGAATCCAGACTTCATACTTGAACCACATAAAGAGATGGAATGAGAAATCGACTTACTTGATAAAATAAAGCATTTTTGTTTGCCCCAATTTTATTCCTTTCCATTTTCTTAAAAAGAATCAATGGAGACGATGATTCTAACAAGTTTGAACACATTTCTGTAAGAATCTAGGTTATTGTGAATTTGAGGTGGTAACGACTGTTTCATTCTTCGGATTCCTCTGAGCTATGGCAGGAGTAGATCATCTCCGGTGTAGTTTTTGATGTCCGAGATCATGGAAGATGGTAAGAGTTGTTGTTGCTGCTCTTCCTATGCCACTGTTCGAAGAAGAAGCAGCACAGCAGACTTGGAAAACTGAAACTGAAAATCCCTCTTTTTAAAACCCTAGAGAAATGATAGAATTCAAGAGGGTCGGATGTAAATGTATGCGACACTCAAACTTTACTACCTCATTTCTGGAAGAGAGGTAATTTAACACAGGCTAAGGCTAGTCCTATACTCCTATGGGTGCTAACCTAGCTGCTAGATTAGCAATCCACGACAGCTAGGACAATCTCCTAAGTCCTATGGGAGTGTTAATCTAGCAGCTAGTTAGCATTCCACGTCATCTGGACCTATTGTTGGTTCTGGCGCTTTAAATTTCAAATTCGGATCAAATTTTGTGAGGCTTTGAACCATTCAAATAATGGTCACTTTTGAGCGTTGAACCATTCAACGCTTCAATCTCGCTTTTGCTAATAGAGAGAATTAGTGTTAACTTTTAGGCCACACTTTTTTTTAATTGAAACACTTAACCGCTAATTTAGCACCTCAATCTAGCCCACAGACTTTACCTAAGGCCGGTTCCTATAGGGGTGGCTAACCCACCCATTTTCCAGGCAAACTGGCCACGCCACTATGGGAAAAAAGATAAGCGATCGAGTCTCCACCTAGTGGTCGAGACTACGCCGCTAGCTGCCTCATTTCAATCGTCCGATCTAGTTTACACCGGTAACGATTTAAACTCGACCGTCTGCGGTCGGTGCTCTCTGTCTATAAATACTACCATTCCCTTCAGTTTCATTCATAAAAAAAATTCTTTCCTTCTCTTGAGAGCAGACCAGAGTGATTTTTTTACTTAAATATGAGTAGTTCCAAAACAAATAGACAAAGGAAAAGAAACAGGAAAGACAAAGGAAAATATGTTGCGTAAAATGATATCGTATGGGTCCGTGGATAAACACCGAGTTCGCAAATGTTAGGCAACTAGTTGGACCTGAAGTATTATCTAAGCATTTATGTGATCATCCCGAGCGAGTTCTCTTACCTAAACTAAGAGGTGGGTGGTCTCAGCTAACCGAAGTGTTCGGGTTACTCCCCGAAGTTGCTCAAGAATCCTTGAGAAGATATCCTTGGCAGCGTTTATATTTCATGAAAGACAAAAACCACAAGACTCAAGTTGTGCGAGTTATTTGTGAACGTTGGTGGAACACTGCAAATACGTTCTCTTCAAGGATTTCGACTGTGGTAAGTTCTATTTTTCCATTCGATAGTTTAATTTTTAGTTCAGATACAAATTTTAATTTTTGGAGATTCAATTTTTTTGTTTGATTTAAATTTTAGTTCCACATACAAACTTTAATTTTATGACCATGTTGTTTTTAGGGTTCACATCGATAGATTTATATATGTTGACTGGAATAAAAAGTGAGGATCAAGTAGTACAATTTAACCAATTAAAGTGGATATCAGAAGGAAGATGGAAACAACTACTTCCCTTGTAGTCAAATGATACTGATAGAAATCCAGAATCCAGACAATTACACTCATTTAGATTAAGAGTATCTGGGTTGAAGGATTTTCCAACTGCTACCATGGCAAGGGGATACACAAAGTTGAAGATTATCCCGAGCTAGAAAACGTAATTTTGTATTATGGATGTTAGGCCAAGTTTCTTTCCCTAATGCTAGCTCAGTGGCATTAATTGGTTTTCTGGACTCTTTAGAAGATTTATCTAAAGCGCCAAATTATGATTGGGGTCCTGCAATTTTAGCTGAGCTATACATAAGTCTCGGTGATTGCTCATGTAAGAAGACAGTAGCTTTAATGGATTTTGGGTCTTATTGAGGTAAGAACCACAATCCCTTTCTATTATTAGATTCATTATCGAGTTGTCAAACTAGTGGTGAATGCACTAACACATAAATGTTCGTCAATGTTATTTTAAAGTACTTGTGGTATACTTAATTTAAGGTAGGCGAACCCGATCTTCACGAAACACGATTAATTTGTCCAATCGTATACAAGTATTGTTAGAGCACTGCTCGGTCAAACTCGCATGGGTTGTTATCTCAAGCATGTTTGTCAATGTTAGTGATCAAAACTATAAGCCTTGATTTCTAGTCTACTTATAAATGTTTCAGAGTAGGACATAGATTGTGTAGTTAAGCCTTAGACTTCACGACGTTCATCATTCGAAGAAGAAGAACTACTAAGGAGATCTTGTGGAACTCCATCAACGAAAGGTATGTGGAGACTGAAACTCATTTATCACTTGGAAAGTCTAGTTATACTTTATCTCCTATATTGAGACATAAGTCGTGTTAGGATATAGTTTTCTATTTTACACATTTGAGGTTTCGAGCTGAGTTTAACTCGCTTACATATTTCTCGAAATATGTGTTGGCAAGCTTTCTTCTTCGACCAAGTTCATCTTATATTCTTGACGCAAGTCAAAAGATGATCATGTGAAAATTACCGAGTAACATCTTATATGGTTTGTGTGATACAATCATTTGATGTAGACTTGGAATGTTTCGTTATGATTATTTCAATAACTTGAAAATTTCTTTGATGTTAATAGTGTGTGAAAACGGCTATTGTCGTCCTCTAACAAAGTTTCAATGATTGAAATAAAATTTTAGAACACTTAACCATTATTGGATTGTGACATGTTTGTAGAAACCGAGGAGTGAACGAGCGGGGATTCGGTTGGACGTGCCGCTCGGTTCAATGGTCTCTTCTAAGTAGGAAGGGTGAGGGATGACAAGAGTGGAGTGTGTGCAAAGTGCTCATTCGTTCGTGAATGTCGATGCACATGTAATACAAAGATAACTCAATAACGCTTCGTGGTTAAAAAGTTAAACTTTGTAGAGATCTTTTGAAGTCGCCACCTAACTAAGAGGAGTTAGGACCCCATTTAACTAGTTTGAATTCTTTCGGGAATAACAAATCTAGCTATGACTTACATATTCATGGTCTTCTATCAGAGAGTCTAGGTAAGGAGATTCTAGTACGGGATGGGAAGGTATTAGGCACCCATCAACCGCCCAATCACAAGATTGGCCTTTACTTCATGATTAAAAGGAGGAAAATGATTGCATTTCATCTTATCAAAATGTACATATGTATTATTGTGATTGTTGACTTGGAACACAAAGGTTCAATGTTTAAAGTTGAGGACAACTCTAGATATGATGGCAAAGAATTAAAGACAATCCTACTCATGAAATAATATCACCTAATAGTCTCTTGTGACTAAGGTTCAATGCTAGAGTTGAGGACAACTCTAGATATGACGGCAAAGAATTGGAGACAATCCTGAGCATAAAAGAATTTCACCTAACAGTCTCGTGTGACTAAGGTTCAATGATAGAGTTGAGGACAACTCTAGATATAATGACAAAGCATTGAAGACAATCCTAAGCATAAAAGTATATCACCTAATAGTCTCGTGTGACTAAGGTTTAACGTTAGAGTTGATGATAACTCTAGAAATTATTGATATAAAATCAATATACAAGTATGTATGTGTGACCCTTAATGTGAGATGGAAGACCATTTATGCCCACACTTGGATTCGTCCACATAAAAAATATGAAGTAGTAAATTAATGCTCGAGTATGCATGTGCGACCCTTAATATGAGATGGAAGACCATTTGTACCCACACTTGGATTCATCCACATGATTAAAAGTAAAATAATAATAATGTTCAAGTATGTATGTGCGACCCTTAATGTGAGATGGAAGACCATTTTTACCCACACTTGGATTCGTCCACATAATTAACAATAAAATAATAAATTAATGCTCAAGTATCTATGTGCGACCCTTAATGTGAGATGGAAGACCATTTTTACCCACACTTGGATTCGTCAACATAATTAAAGGTAAAATAATAAATTAATATTAAAGTATGTATGTGCGACCCTTAATGTGAGATGGAAGACCATTTTTACCCACACTTGGATTCGTCCACATAATTAACAATAAAATAATAAATTAATGCTCAAGTATCTATGTGTGACCCTTAATGTGAGATGAAAGACCATTTTTACCCACACTTGGATTCGTCCACATAATTAAAGGTAAAATACCATACAAATATTATTTTATAACCACCACATAAATGGTGGATCATGATTCGTCTAATTATGAATCCATAGTTGATAATAAAGATGAAAAGGTTTTGTTATTATACCTTGAATGTAATATTGAGCTTGGAAAGATCCTTACAATTATTTCTTCACTTTGTATAGATATTCTAAAAGTAGGTAAAGTAGTAGCAATTTAATGCTAATCTTTTAAAAAACTTAAAGATAAATACATGATAGACTTAAACTAATTTTTTGGGTTTTTTTTGCTAAAAATGTGTTAATATTGAATGTGACGGATTACAATGTAAATCAATTATGGAGTACAAACTAAGTACAAAAGGGAAGGAAAACAAATGATTGCTTTATTACTTGTAGGATTTTTTATTGCTTAAAAGGGGTACTTAGAGTAGGTGTAGGAGTGAAAAAGTGGAGTAGGATTCTATGGAAAGAGATGTTGCTTTTGGGAATGGGAGTCGTATGGGTTTTCTGTTGTGTTGGTGAATGAGTAGGAGTTGCTTTATATAGGTGTTTATAGGTGAAAATCAAGTTTCGCCGATTTTGGTAAATTCTTGTAGGTGAGTGAGAAACTCGGTTCAAACCCTAAACAAATGTGCCGCACGTGAGCACTTTATAGATTCGAGAGATCAATCGTATGTAAGTCCGGCCTAAACCAAGAAATGGCCGTTCCAGGACTTGCTTCGGTCACAAAGTGGAGGAGAAGGGTTGATTTGGGGAGGGGAAGCAAAGAAAGGTGTTGAGACCGAATAGTTCTCGGGAGAGTAGTATCTCGACTTGTATCGGGAAAGTAGAAGCTTGGGAAGCTTGCAAGAGATGAAAGCTTTTGGGAGAGCTTGCAAAGTTGCCTTTCCGAGAGTGTAGTATTTTTCTCCCGACCGAGACTTGTTGTCTCGGTGGAAATAGGTAAGACCTATTTATACAAGTCGAGATTGAAAACGTACCTGGCCTCATGAAGGAAGAGAGTAAAGGGTGAAATAATGAGAGGAGGTGGTAACCGCAAAAGGTGTTTATGGGTGAAAACGTTTTCACCATTATTTCCTCATTTATTTGACCGCTTTATTCCTTTTCACGCTTTCTTAATGTGAGCGTAGTGTACGCCGCAAGTCAGGACACAAACCAAAACCCCGGAAAGCATCCCCAGCTTTGTGTTGATATTTCGAGTGTTGGTTGCACCTTGAGTGCAAGTGGCGCCGTTAGTGGCGCGTGTGGCATGTGCCATTGGTATGTGCGGAATGCCTTGGTGGTAGGTTGTACGTTGAGTGTAAGTGGCAATGCCGTGAGTCGCTAGTGGCGTGTGTGGCATGTGCCAATGGCATGTGCGAATGCCTTGGTGGTAGGTTGCACGTTTTGCAAGTTAGGCTACCAAACATGTGTGTTTGGCATGTGCCAATGGCATGTGCGAAATGCCTTGGTGGTAGGTCACACTGTTTGCAAGTTAGGCTACCAAATGTGTGTTTGGCATGTGCGGAATGCCTTGGTGGTAGGTTGCGCGGTTTGCGTTAGGCTACCAAATGTGTGTTTGGCATGTGCCAATGGCATGTGCGGAATGCCTTGGTGGTAGGTTGCACGGTTTGCAAGTTAGGCTACCGGCGTGTGTGTTTGGCATGTGCCAATGGCATGCGTGGCCGTTAGGCCGTGGCCTTGGTATGAAAAGCTACCAATGAGCATGTTGGCATGTGCCAATGGCATGTGTGGCCGTTAGGGCCGTGGCCTTGGTAGGAAAAGCTACCAAAGTGAGCATGTTGGCATGTGCCAATGGCATGCGTGGCCGTTAGGGCCGTGACCTTGGTAGGAAAAGCTACAATGAGCATGGTGGCGTGTGCCAATAGCATGCGTGGCCGTTAGGGCCGTGGCCTTGCAGGAGAAAGCTACCATGAGCATGTTGGCATGTGCCAATGGCATGCGTGGCCGTGGCCGTGGCCTTGGTAGGAAAAAGCTACCAAATGAGCATGTTGGCATGTGCCAATGGCATGCGTGGTCATTAGGGCCGTGGCCTTGGTAGGAAAAAGCTACCAATGAGCATGTTGGCATGTGCCAATGGCATGCGTGGCCGTTAGGGCCGTGGGCCTTGGTAGGAAAAGCTACCAGCGAGCATGTTGGCATGTGCCAATGGCATGCGTGGGTCATTAGGGCCGTGGACTTGGTAGGAAAAGCTACCAACGAGCATGTTGGCATGTGCCAATGGCATGCGTGGTCATTAGGGCCGTGGCCTTGGTAGAAAAGCTACCAACGAGCATGTTGGCATGTGCCAATGGCATGCGTGGTCATAGGCTGCGTGGCCTTGGAAGGAAAAGCTACCAAATGAGCATGTTGGCATGTGCCAATGGCATGCGTGGCCGACTTGGCCTAAGTGCATGGTTTGTAAGCCTAGGCGCTATTTTTGGCATGCGCCAATGGCATAGCGGCTTGGAAATATGGCTTGTGGTACGTGTTGGCATGTGCCAATGGCACGTACGGCCATGTTGACCTAGTTGCACGTTTTGCAAGCCTAGGGCGCTATATTTGGCATGTGCCAATGGCATAGCGGCTTAGTCTGTGGCATGGTTGCCAATGAATGCGATATGTAGTTTGGTTTTTGCGTCCGCCATGGTGCGCAGTGTGCGGCTTTGGTTTTGGCGTTGTGCCATGGTGCGCGGTGTGCGGCTTGGTTTGGCATTGTTGCCATGGTGCGCAGCGTGCGCTTGGTTAGGCATTGTTGCCATGGTGCGCAGCTGTGCGCTTGGTTTGGCATTGTTGCCATGTTGCGCAGTGTGCGGCTTGGTTAGGCATTGTTGCCATGGTGCGCAGCAGCGGCTTGGTTTGGCATTGTTGCCATGGTGCGTTGTGTGCGGCTTGGTTTGGCATTGTTGCCATGGTGCGCTAGCAGCGGCTTGGTTTGGCATTGTTGCCATGGTGCGCAGCAGCGGCTTGGTTTTGGAATTAGGTTCCGTGTCGAAAACCTAATCTGGTATTTTGAAAAAATACCCCTATTAATTATTTACACCCGAGTTAAATGCTCTTAGTTAATGTGTTATGGGTAACACTAGGTCATGGGGTTTTACGATTTTACCCTTGTTTAAAAACCACCATCAAGATTAAGTCCCCGCTTAGCTTGGAACAGGGGCTTTGTTGCAGGTAAGCATAAGATGGTGACAGACTATCAACAGCAAACCGTAAAGGGAATTGAGGAGGCTTGTCTGACCTTTTATGTATATGATTTGGAATCCTTGCCTCCGGTAGTTTTGCACAAATCGAGGTCAGGTACAATTGGTGGGGCCGGCAGCTTGGGCGGCATTGGGAAGTTGGCGTGAGTTGGGAAACTGAGTGTGCTAGTTGGTGGGACCGGCGCAGGGTGTGGAAGCTATGCTTGCTTGGAGGCGTGACTTGGGAAACTGAGCGTGCTGGCTGGTGGGACCGGAGCAAGGTGTGCGTGCTTGCAGGCGTGGCTTGGGCGGTCATTGGGAAGTTGGCGTGATTGGTGGGGCCGATGCAATCCGCTAGCGACATTGGGAAGTCAGGCGCCTCTTGTGGGCCCGCCTTACATGCACGATTTTTGGTAAAAGAAATCCTTCCCTATTTCTTCTTCACGCCTATATATAAAAGTCCCTTTCTCCCATCTTGCACTTTCATCTTTTCATCCTTTCCTACCAAAAGCAGCAGAAAGCCATAAAGAAAAAACAATGCCTTCTGTGTATGTCTTCCAAAGATTTCCCTTTTATGTAGGTGTAAACCCTAAGAGTGTTTTTCTTTGCGCATATAATTTCCCTACGTAGAAAATATTGTATGTATGCAAACAAGGGAAATACTCAGATATATTATTCGAACCCGTAGGAAAGTGCTCAATATATTATTTTGAACCCGAAGAAGGTTACTGCAGACGCACTTGAGCCCGTATAAAATACCGCGTATATAATTTTGAACCTCAAGAAAATATCATGCGTGTGCGCCTTGAACCCGTAGAGAATACTCGTACATGAATCCCGAAGAAGAATACTCGTATATATGCTCCATACGACTCCGAACTCAGAAATATTGTATATATGATTTTTCTATTCCGAAAGAAATATCACAAGGCGCTTTGAACCCGTAGAAAAAATTCTCCATATATAATTTTGAACCCGAGAAGGATACTGAGACATACTTGAAAACGTATAAAATACCGCGTATATAGTCTTGAACCAAGAAAATATCACAGTATATAGTCTTGAACTCCAAGAAAATATCACAGGTATGCGCTAACCCGTAGAGAATACGCCTCTCTCCTTTTTTTTTTTGTATTTCGGGTTTTCCTTTGTCTATGCGTTATGTGTCGTGAGATAATTTTTTTTTTTTTGTGTGCGATCTTGTTACTAAGTTGTTGTTAAGAACCGACAAGATGTTACTCCGAACAAAATTTCGCCATCGAAGGATGTCCATAATTCCAAACCAAACACGGATGATGAGTTCTTCGCCAAAAACTTGTCTCTCGCTCGGAAAATCACCCAAGTTTCGTGCCAATTTTGTTAATCAAGATGAAGATGAAAAGAAGACACGCTTGCTTGCCTGCAGAAACACTATACTCGCTCTTGTCTTCAAAAAGGGTATACCCTCTTCCATCATTGATTTCAAAGATGTGTCAAAGCCCATATAGATGGGTTGAGTTCATGGTGAGTAAGGAGCACATAAAACACCAATCCGACTCGAGCGCAGACATTGATGTTGTCGTGAGCTTCAAGAAACCTCTAGATTAGGAAGGATATCCCGGCTTGGTTGCTTTCATATCCGGGGATGGTGTTCTAAACCCATACGATCATATGTAGATGGGGTGAGATAACTTTCTCCTTGGAGAGTGTGGCTCTCTTGCCGAATCTTCCCAGAATCGGGAATCTTAAAATCCAATTATCTCGAAAGTGAGGTGAAGATGCGGATGACCTCGCCGCTAAGTCGGGAGATTATGCTCGAAAAGACTCCACATAAGTCAAGGACTCGTCCTAAAGAGGATGAAAGGTGCGTTTATAGTCGGTGGATGTCTCAATGGTTTCCTGACGAGCTGAACCCGAATGCAAAAGCAAACATCTTCATGTTGCGCATTTTTGGCTCTCGGGGTTTCTGAGACATTTTTGATGACTTGCCTGCAAGAAGGAAATAAGACTGAGTTGCTAGCGATTGCCGTGAAGTTAGCAAAAGGTGAAGTTCTTCCCATTGGCAAGCTATTTCTTGGTTCCCCGTATGTGCCTCTCGATCACCTGGTCGAACATGTGAGTTTCAATGGTTTCATGAAAGTGGATTCATATGTGCACGCTGCTTTTCTCGCAAGTCTCCGGTTATGGGAGCACTTTGAGAAGTATGCTCAAACCGATGCCTTCGATTCCCGTGAGTTGGGGGTTCTTGACTTTCGATGGGTGAACAAAGGTCCAAGGTTGGCATGAGCTTGGTTAATATTCTTGACAAGTCATATGAAATCGCCGCCCGTGGGAGCTTGGCCCATAGGTCTGACTAAATCGACACCTTTGCTTCGCTCCGATCATGTCTTTGTCTTCCACTTACGATTTGAGCGCTGGAAAACTTGTTTATTCAAAGCCGCATGTCCTAAGTTATATGCCGTCTTTCTTCATGGGTCTTTCCGTATAGTCGCTACAATATCGACCGTGCCGCCATCACATGGGTTTCGATCAAGGGGTGCCTCTTGCTTACCACCCTGATCCCTAAGATTCATCAAGTGTCTCCCTTAATGCTAGCGCCCTTGAGCCGGTATTCGCCTTCCCTTCTTTCAAATGGGAAGAGTAACTCGACGACCTTCTACTATAATGAGTTCCTATGCGACGAGTTTATTATGATCCAAGATTTTGTGAATAATGTGGTGGAGAACGCTCGCTGTAAACCTTCCCAAAAGCTTTGAAGAAGTATCCAATGTTGAGAGATCTCAAGAGAAAGTTGCCTAGCAACTCCTGAAAAGTCCCTGCCAAGGAACTGAGAATGAAGAATCGTGTCATGGGTTCCTGGACGGCCAAAAGACCCTCCTCAGCCTCTCGTGTCTTTCAGCTTCTTCCACAACTGTATGTGTCGCCTCTCGTTGGTTTGTCTCAAAACACGTGAATTTCAATAAACATGTGTCTTGTTTCCTCCAGGGCTTTGAGTGTTAATGCTTTCGCCGCTCTGCACGCTGCCAGAGACTCCAGAATTTCTTCAAAGAATTCCAAAGAAAGATTGAGCCTTCTCTAGCTGATGAGCCTGGAGAAAGAAGAAAGTTCGACAAGTGAGAGTGATTCCTCCGCAAAGACCGGCTCTTTTTCTGGGAAGTGGTTCTGAGTTTCGCGTTTCTTTCTTTCTTCTTCTCGTTTCTTCTTTTGAAAAAATGTCTAACTCAAGTTCACAGGAGGAACTGCCCGGAGGATGATTCTGGGGCAGAGTCACACGAAAACTTGCCTTTGGTGACCACCGCGACTTGAGACGGGCTTTATCCAACCGCCGGCATGTATGTGGTTCAAACGGATGATTCTCCGATGGTTGCCGCCGAGGCATGGAAGAAGACCTCTCGCGAGTAGTGAGGCCAGGTGCAAAGCCACTTTTGATCCCCGTACTTGGTTCCTTATCCAAAGTCATATGCTGGTTGGCGGCTTCAAAGGTGCTTCCAAGCATGAGGCGTTGTACACTGAACTGGGAGAAGCACGACATATGGCTACAACCAAGAAAGTCACTAGTCGATTTGTGCTGGTTAAGCGTGTGGAAGAGGCTTTATCTTCCATCGAGGATATGCGTGAGGTGACCGGGTCACACCGCTTCAAGACGTTATTGCCGACTCGGGAGCACCATCGCGACGTGTGTGAAAAGGAGTTCAACACTTCGTGGTTTGTCAAGGCCTTGCCGAGATCCAAAAGTTGAAAGATGCAACATCGGAAGCCTTTCCACCGAGGAGATTGCACGACAGAGATGGAACTCAAAAGCTTTCAAGATGTTGACTATGAAGAGAGCGGCTCAAGATGCAAAGTTGACTTTCTCCAAGAAGAGCAGACTCGTTGGATGATTTTCCTTGAACGCTTCTCCGTTAAACTTTCATTTAGGTTCCTTTTTTTTTTTTTTTTTTTTGAAAGACATATTGATGTCCGGGTTCAAAACTTGACTTTGATAGACAAATTGTAGCTTTTAGGTATTGGATTATTTCTGGATGAATGGTTTTGATAATATGACTCGATTATGTTTTGGGAAAGGAATATCGCTTTTATGAAAGTGTGTGCTAGCAATAGGCACAAGACTCGTAGTATGACGATTTTACTAAGAACCTAAAAATAGATTGTATATCTTGCCCACTTCCAATTTACTCACTTCATAGGTTTTGCGAACACGCCCTCTCCATGTAAAAGGCGGTTTTTGCCGGTGGTTTTGCTGGTAGCATCGCCAAAAGTCCCCAATCGCCGGGTAGCATCTTCTGGCGAGTCCCCGTGATTGAGTAGTCCCCAGCATCTTCAAAGAAGTCCCCAGCTTTCTTGTGTAGTTTTTATAACTAGTAACCGGGTCGTCTGGTAGTTGAGTTGGATTGAGTCGCCTTCCCCTACCATCTTGACATCTGGGTCGAAGAACGAGATCGACAAAATCGATATTGTAGCCGATAGATCAATCCTCCCACCGTGGTCGCCAATTGTTTATAGGTGAAAATCGCTTCGCCGATTTTGCAAATCTTGCAGGTGAGTGAGAAACTCGGTTCAAACCCTAAACAAATGTGCAAGCACGTGAGCACTTTATAGATTCGAGAGATCAATCCAGACAAGTCCCGCCTAAACCAAGAAATGGCCGCCCGTACTTGCTTGGCCACAAAAGTGGAGGAGAAGGGTTGATTTAGGGAGGGAAGCAAAGAAAGGTGTTGAGACCAGTAATAGTTCCTGGGAGAGTAGATCTCGACTTGTATCAAAGTAGAAGCTTGGGAAGCTTGCAAGAGATGAAAGCTTTTGGGAGAGCTTGCAAAGTTGCCTTCTCGAGAGTGTAGTATTTTTCTCCCGACCGAGACTTGTTGTCCGGGTGGAAATAGGTAAGACCTATTTATACAAGTCGAGATTGAAAACGTGACTCTGCCTCATGAAGGAAGAGAGTAAAGGGTGAAATAATGAGAGGAGGTGGTAACCGCAAGGTGTTTATGGGTGAAAACGTTTTCACCATTATTTCCTCATTCATTTGACCGCTTTATTCCTTTTCACGCTTTTCTTAATGTGAGCGTAGTGTACGCCGTAAGTCAGCGACCGCCAAACCAAAACCCCGAAAGCATCCCCCAGCTTGTGTTGATATCTCGAGTGTCAAGGTTGCACCTGAGTGCAAGTGGTGCCGCTAGTGGCGCGTGTGGCATGTGCCTCGATAGACACATTTTGTGTCCGAATTGTCCTCGTGTTGGTATTGTTGAACTGATTCTGTACTAATATTGTGTTTTTATGTATTTTTAGGTATTTTTGGAAATAAATATTTTTGGAAAATCTTACTAAAAGTTTTTCTCAACACCCCTGAGGACATTTGATATTCTTGACTCCACATTGATAAAGGGTAACCTAATTACTAAGGGGCACCTAATTGATATTCGCACCCAGCTATTGGATAAGGGGTGACCTTCTTCTTGGTTTGAAAATAAATTTTGGGAAAATTTGGTTTCAAAGAACCTAATTAGGGATGCGATTTTGAAGCCTTTCCCGTGAGACTAAATGGTCGATATTGTCCGGGGTAGCTTCCATTGACCTAACATGCATGGTATGGTCTTTACTTCTGCTAGAATTGGTCAGCATCGTGGGTTTGAAGCAAACAGAGCAACACGTACTCGCATTACAAACTGCTTAAGTTTTGAAGTTTTGAACGTGTTCTCAGGCGTGATAGTTGGCTTGAGCAACCACCAGGAGCGTGTAAGAGATAAGCAAGGATATATTTCGTCCAATGGGACGCGTGCTGCTACAAAAATGGAAAGAATATTTTCCGAGAACAATATTTTTGATACCGAGTAAATGAGAATTTTCCGAGTAATGAGAATATAAAAAATATAGATTCGTATTTAGCTAAATGCCCGAACGGCTAAATCGAAATAATCAATGCTTCAAAGTCAAGTCAAGTCAAACGTAACTCAAGTCAAAGTCAAGTAAAAAACTCAAGTCAAAGTAAAGTCAAATGGAACTCAAAGTCAAGTCAAATGGAACCCAAACTCAAATTCAAATTTAGACTCAAACTTGAGAATTCCACATTCATTCATTCATTTTATCCATCGGGTTTAAAATTACACACAAAAGATGAAATTTCGTTCAAGACAATACATGTCCAAGCTAGCTAGTAAGTTCTAACAACAAGATGCTAAACTAATAGACAATAAGCTAAAAACATGTTAAACAACAAAATGATAAGCTCCTCCGACGACGTACGAACTTAGCCAACACTTCAAAAATGATATCAAGTAGAGCATCCATGTGCCGTGGTCCCCGGTTCACATACAACAAAGAACGTTGTTCCCGCAAAGCAAATCAACAACAAGCACAATAACTCTTGCTCAGCTTCATAATACACGATAGAACAAAATAAGTTACTAGAGTATACTCATATTCTCTCTTGACATAAGGTCTATTATAGGCGGCAAGTGTTGATGTAGTGTTACCATAGAGATCATAATAAACAATGCAATGAATCGCCGTAAAACCATCAAAGAAGAACCGAATCTAATAAATATGACCAAACCAAGCTTGTTCAAAAAGATCCGGTGCTCTAGCTTCCTTGTATATCTCGCACTATCATCAAGTCAGTCTACATTATCTAGAATCACCTACATGTGAGATCCACTATAACATGCATCTATATTCATACATGATTATACCTTCCTATAGGATTATGTTCAGTATAAATCCTTTTTTCCTTCTAAAGGAAAACCCATTAAGGGAATGAATCACAAGGAAAAGAAAATGGAGAGTGGGTTTTATTTGGAGTCACTCAAAACACAAGAAAACAATTTATAGAGCACATGACAAAGACTTATACACAATATAGCAGCTCTCTTATTTAACACTACTATAATATGTATTACATTTCAAGAGAACTTTGTAAAATGCATACATACTTGTAGCAAATGAGATAAAAGCACATTTATGTGACCGCCATCAAGTAAACTCTCAGAACTACATGATTACCCAAGAACTATCTTTCATAAACAATTAGAGTATCACTCAAATACAATGAAATAAACTTCAAAATATTAAGCATCGTTGATTTAAAAGCAAAGTCAATCAAAACAATAAGAAACAGGGGTCTCATCCAAATATCACATGAATTGAAAATGGGAAGCGAGGCTAAATTGCACATGCTTTTGTTGGAAGATATCTTACAACATGATTTTGATCGATAGGAATAATGCATTGATACGAATGAAAAACTTGAACATCTCAACCACCAAGCATCACAGATAATGGAATTAACTTCACAACAGAAAGTCTAACAAAGTAACAAGGCATTGCAGCCTTAAATTATGTAAGCTACTAAATACAATGCAAACGTATACAATGCCGAGTAAGAACATAGATTACTTCACCTCGATTAATAGAATCAATTCATTTTCATATTCAAGTCCGGATCCTTATAGGCTCTTTCTTTCACTTTGTTATTGGAACTCCCTCGAAAGGAAGATAGACATTCACAAAAGTAAAGGTGCATCGTTGTTTCACAATTTGAAGGCAAATAACTCAACCATGTTCTAATGACTCACCGTAAATATCCATTTTATCGCTGAGTTCCGTAGATCCAAAGTAAGAAAATCTCGCGCTTAACAAGTTCTTGGCGTAATCCGCAGCTTGCCTCGGGAACCCCGCAAAACAAAAACCTTTGCATTCAACTCGACGATCATAAATCATCAAATTCCACACCCTAAATACAAAATCAAAAATAGAAAATTTACCGAACTTACCCGGCAAGAACTCGCCTCCATCTTCCCGCAGTAACTATTGCAACTTCAACTACATAAGATTTCACCAACAAATACTCATCAAAGAATATCACAAAAATCATCAAAGATTGCACAAGTAATGGCACCTTCCCCGATGTAGCAAAAAAAACTAAAAGGAAAATACATGCGATAAAAGTAAAAAATAACCGCGAATTAATGCGTCGAATGTGTAAGGGCACCAACTAGTATACTTCATCATATTCATATTCCATTATGATGGCTGATGAAACGTCACTTTTATACATATTTTCATACGCATCTTTCTAACCAGCTAGCAATCAGTAAGACTACCGAGGAAAAATTCACCTTAAATTCACCTTATGCCGATCCAATCCCGTATGCAACCTCGCAAAACCAATCAAAAAGTTAAGATTAATACCGCTAAAGCTTCAAAGATAACCAACAACTTTACTAAGGAAACCTAGATGTGAATTTCTCGCCTAAACTTATCAACTAATACCATTTTACCAAAGGGAAGTCTATCAAAACTTAAGATTGACCATTCACACTATGAATGTTCATGTAACTTCTGCTTTTTTCATACACAAATTATAATTTACCATTAAAATATTAAATACTAAGACAAGATGTAATTTATCTCACTTCTTTCGAGGGATCAATCATTCATCGCCAACATCAAAGGTTGCTCAATTGAACATGCACATATCATGTAGCTAAGGTAGCATCTCGTTGTAATAAGTTGATCCTGGTCTTAATAATAGTTTTAAGAGGAATGTTCTTCAAATTTGGAAATTAATTTGGAAATTTATAGCTACAGTGCATTAGATGTATAATGGTCAAAAGTGGCGTTAGGACAAATGGGATCCAAAGTAGCTACGTAATAGTTTTAAAATTGAGATTATTTCTATTACAAATTTCAAATTCAAGCATTCACAGTATAATAATCGAGGTCGAATCCTAAGTTATGATTCACGTGTACATGTTATGCATTGGGTCTTTAAAATCGAGACTCATATAAGCAATCGAAAACTAGATTCGCTGGCTCTAGTCCGCCTATCTCAAGCATATATACAAAAGGCAGGAAGCGTAAAAATCGTTCTTAAACCCTTTAACCTTCGATGTAAAAATTATCAAGTTCTGCAAACCATACATACACTACCTTGCTTTCTCGTCCAACTCATATTTCCATCAAGTGTGGGGTCTTTCTGGGAGAGCTTCATCCATACCACAAGTTTGGGACGTTGATGTCCTTCTCTCGATAAGGAAAGTGACATAGTAGGAGCCGTAGATCGAAACCCCGTAACTACCGTGAATTACCTTGATCACATAAGGAACTTCCACAATAAATGTGCGATAAACTCGAAGGGACACTACAATCGAAATTTAGAGTATCCATTTGCATACAACTCAAACTAAAATTCACATTAATGCTTCGCAAGAACAAGAAAAAAAAAGAATCAACAAATATATCAATCTTACCTTAGCACCTGGATGTAACTCATAAGCAAACCACTGAGAAAATGTTCAACGACATCGAAACGCCATACTGTGAGAGTTCTCATACTAAGATTTTGCAAGTTAATCTTCATCAAATCAATATCCAAAGACTACACAATCATATAAATCCTATAAAATAACCAAACTCACTCAAGATTCAATCTTAAACACAACCAACATAAATCTAGTAGTAATGCAAATTTCAACTTAGCTTACTTTGTAAGGCACATAGCATATGGTCGGATCAACTCTTCACTACTCTTCCACTTAGTAGAAAGCCGCAATAACATCAATCTATAAATATGAATCAAATTTAATAGATCCCGAAATTGATCCAACAAACAAATCTCCTTCAAAAATCCACTTTCAATTCTCTTCGCCATGGCACCTAAGACTCAACCAACCGCAATCAACGTAAAACAAAACAAAGATATCAAAATGCAAACTATTCATATATCAATGAAATACAACTAAACAAGGGACATCTAATCGCTGAGCTAAAAAAATTGGAAAAAAATTCCTCGACACAAATCACATATTAGACCCATAACTCCAAATCCCAAATGAACATTAAAGGTAAACAGCTCAAAAAAGGGAAAATCTTACCAATTTTTCTAGTATGAAATTGAGGGAAAAAAATACGCAATCTAGATCTTGAATCCAAGAAAGATCCTACCAAGTTTAGGACCGAAATCGACCAAATAATAGTAATACAGTAACAAACCTCGATTAACAATAAGAAGAATAGATAATCGAAACCTTAATCCATCAAACTTAAAAATACGAAATTGTCGAGACAAATCGAAACCTTAAACAATCCGCAAACAAAACCACCAATTAATCGAAGTGAAACGAAGATCTCCAAAAAATATATAATAGCAGTATACAAAAATTCGTGAGAATGATAGTAGGTACAAGTGAGATATAAGAAAAATTAAGATTTATACCTCGTTGATTTTCGAGGAGAAAGTTAGTGGTTTTGTGATTCCGATAAAAATCGAAGATTGGGTTCTGAAAGTTGTAGATGAAGATAAAGGGGCGTAATCATTCATGAAATGATTATTCAATTAGATCTACTTAGAGATTTTGATAAAACCCCCAAAAATGAAAACAAAACAAACATGGATTGAATTGCTCCTACAGATTTGAGATCTACAATTCGACTAGTGGAGTTGAGGGATTTTAAGAAAATCAAGAGAATGGTTTATTAGCTTTGTTGAAATAAGCATCTTGGTTTTGATTTCTCCATTTCCATGCATGATATTTTTAGGGTAGAGATGTGAGACCGAGAGCAAGAGAGAGCAGGTAAGAAGAAAGAGAAAGGGAGATAAGAAATGGGAGAGAGAAACAAGCATTTATATGCTCGATAAAACAATAAAAATTATCACATCTAAACTTGGCTTTCATGGGTCGCGGATCGGTGAGCAGCTTTAGGGCAAAATAGCAATTATTCGTAGACCGCTATTAATCATCTCTCGAATTTTTCCGTGTTTTTATCATATCAACAGTACGTTGCCATTTTGTGGTCAACTCATCCAACCACTCACATCGAGGGTCCTTGACATGTGGCCTCCAGAACACTCATTTTCCAC